>CM054809.1:0-218838 GCA_028984105.1 Lavandula angustifolia
TGATTCTTTAGGGTTCTTTTGTTCTTGGAAGATTGAAACAGTTTTGATAAGGATGGATAAGAATCAATTCCGGACATTCTTATATTTAGTATAACCTTGTCCCAACAAAATTTAGAATTATAAATTAGGATTTGAAATAATAAAAGTAGAATAAAACTTAGTCAAAAGAATTAAAACTTGAAAAAAATAAAATCATCCCGCTGAAACGATCCTAAGGTTTTTAAATGGGCGCGTAGAATAAGAAAGCTTAAAGAGCAGCATGAGAGATTTAACAGATGATAAAGTAAGAGAGATAAGACGAAACAGAATAGTGAAAAGTAGATAATGAGCATGAGAGAGAAAACGACACACATAACGGTAGTGGATAAAAAGAGTGAGCAGAAACGAGCAAAATATAAGTCAAGTCATTTCCTTTTTTAGGAAATGAGAGTTTCAAATGAGATGTGGCCCCGAAAAGGAAAACAAGTCGTTTCAAATGAGACGGAGGGAATATAAAATAATTTTAGATTTGTTTTATTGCAAAAGATATCCTTGTGTTCTATAAGATATCAGACTCTAAAATGTGAGCTACAATAATGCGGACGATATACTTTTAATTTATCAAAATTAAACACACTGCGACATTGTAAAAATATTTGGCATATTGTATATTACTAAAAAGTAAAAAAATCTTGTCCGTGACATTAATTTAGAACAATCGAAATACACGCATTTGATGTTAGATATTTCTAAAAAATGGTTTTTTTTTCTTCATAAAATTAATTTAGAATAATTTTACGTATTTTCACTTGAACACGATGTTTTTTATTCTTTTTCTCAAAAGAATAATTAAAAGGAGAAATCTTTGATGCATGGGAGGAATGAAAGTGAGGTTAGTATTTCACATCATCTTCTTATCCTTTTATATTTTTGCTTCTCCTTCTGAGAGACAAATCATCAAACACTTTGCACGCAAGTGTTTGATGTAAATATTAATGGCGAATGCGACAATATTAAGCGCCAAAATTCGCATTCCCACTCCAACTCTCCATCCCCAATTCATCACACAAACCACCAATTTCCTGCAACAATCTCCCAATCCAAACTGCAATTCTTCCAAAACAGATTCACGAAAGCTTCCCATTCGCTCGCCATCAGCTCAAGGTAAAATTCATCCCGGATTATCTCAGAGTACATAACTGATTTGAGGAAGCTGAATTTGAACTGATTAGGCTTTACGCCGAGGAGGCGGCGGCGATCGAACACGGACAGCGAAACATACGTACCTGATGGGAGTCTGGCGAGAACGAGGAATTCAAAAATGGAGGATGAACTGCGCGACCGATTGAAAGGATGGCTGGAGAATTGGCCAGGTAAATCTCTTCCACCTGATCTCGCTGCTTCGATTCAATCGACGATGCTGCGTTCAGTATCTTGTGAAATCTGTTTGCGAGCTCTCGAGATTGGATTGGGCGATGTCGGCTCGATTCAGTGGTACTTCCAAGTTCCTCGATTAGAGTAGTAGGGTTTAAGAACTTCATAGTAAAACTTGAATTTCATTTAGTTTGATATGAGTTTTTGATTAATTATTACATAAATCAACACATCTAATAAACCTAATTACAACAAGTATCAAAGGCTCCTCAACTCTTTCAATTTGGATGAGGGCTGGATTTCTCTTAGAAGCCTCATCGCTGAATCTGCAGAAATTGAGAGATTAATCATAACACTATCATCAAATAGAGAGTAAAATGAGTAAAATTCGATTTTCGTCCCCGTAATTTGACCTATTCTCGATTTTGATCATATAACGTGCCATTTTTCCATTTTTTTATTTTGTAATTTAACAAAATGCCGTTAAGACGTAAAAAATGGGTATTTTGTAAAGTCGCAGTAGGTTCGATTTTGGTCCCGTAATTTCGCATTGAATTTTGATCATATAACGTCAGAAGACAAAAACGGGTATTTTGTCAAGTTACTACGGAACAAAAAATAGAGAGGTCGAGTACAATATCAAAAATCGAAAAACATGTCCATTACAAAGGTCAAAATCGATATTTCCTCTCGAACGTACTAGTACCGTTAACGTGCTTCTCAAGTGTTGTACCTTGTGCTGATCAGTGGAGGGTGGCAAAGCTTGATGCCCTTCCTACTCCTAGCAAGAATCCCTCTTGTGACCGGAGACATCATTTGATCCGTAGGGCTAGTATACCTCCGGGTATTTGAGAATCGGTTTAGGGACCTTGCCGGTCCGGAGTGACGGAATTACACGCCGGAGGAGGTGGCGTGTTCGGGCGGCGGTGAGGGGTGTTTGCGGCATCACCCGCGGCGGGTTTGGATCGTGGAAGAGATTGAAGAAGCATTTTTTCCATTGAATGTTTGTGAGTTTGTGTTGAAGGATGAAATGGGATTGTTAAAGGAGGGTGAGTTAGTTGCCAAAGGTGACCGTTGGGACCCTAACGGTCGATTTTTTATTGGGGTAAAAAAAAAAAAAAAGAGAAGAAAAAAATTGAATTTTTGGCCAAGCCTAACGGGAATAATGGTGTAATAGTGTTCGTTGTTGTCCACGTAAGACACACTAAAAACAAACACAATTGGTCAACATGTGATGTATTACTTTTTTAATATTATATATATATATATATATGGAGTAGATTATTGGGAATTCAAATAAAATCATGAACTACGCAAAATCATTATACGCTTTCTTGAATATTTAAAAAATCTATAATTTTACAATTTACATAATCAGCGTATAAATTATAGATTTTTTTTGCATATCCTAAGACAAAAAATATAAAATTATAGATTTTTTTGCATAAAATATATAAAAGATTAGCGCATAAATTATATAAGGATTATGGCATTTCCTCGCAATATTTGTGACTCATTTCTTTCGGTATGGGAATTTAGACAATGCAATAGTTTTTATAAGCGCTTTTATCTCCTTATGTTTAAAGTTGCTTTGCAATATTAAAAAAAAAATCTTAATTTTAGAAAAAACCGTAATGTAACCTATTTTTAAAAAGCAAATCCCGACTCAGCCTTATGAGCTTATGTTTGTTTCGATTTATTTTAAGCTCTAATAATTACAGAAGCATACATTCTAAGGGGTGTTTGCAAGGAATTTTTTCAAGTGCTTATTAGCCTTTTTAACCGCTTAAGTACTTTTAATGTGTTTGCAAAATAAAAATTTTGTGGTCGGCTAGCTAAAATTAAGTCAGAAACCACATTAAGTTAAAAACATCAAAATAGATGCTTTTTGTTGCTTAAAGTTGCTAAAATTCCTGATATACATTAATTAATATTTATATTTTCTTCCTATTTATTTTTTATGATCCATAAATTTGAGATTTTAGTTTAAACAAGTGCTTTTATTGTTTTTTAACCAAACACTAAAAAATTAAATTATAGTATTGCTTTAAGTTGCTTTTTAATTTTAATACCAAAAAATTCTGTTAAAAGTAATTTTTTTCAACTTTAGGCGAAAGCAAATAATAAGTGCTTGTAATAAACATTTGCAAATACCCCTATAAATGTTAAAAAAAGTGTTTATGCGGTAAAAAGTCGAGAAGAAACTTATTTAAGCACTCGAAACTGCTCTTAAGAAGTTGCATTGATATGGTATGGAGATTATTTGACTTTTAGTAGCTAAACTTAGTTTAAATAATCTTTGCCTTTTCTAAAATGAACAACTTAAAAATGAGACGCCTCAATGGAAAAGTGTTGAGCCACAAATAATGGGACGAGCCGTAGTATTTTGCTCCCCTTCTGCGACTTCGGATCATAAAAGAAACGATTTTGTGTTATTTTGGACGTGTGCACTAGATAAATGTCGATTTTTGTGATAATTTATGAATTAGTTGGAGAGTTAAGTCGTACTAGACTGATATTACATTCAAGATTTCTTATTAATGTGGAGACTTGACCAATAATTCCTAGAACCTCCATAATCATGACCGAGTTATGCAAAGCCACCATTAGTGAGGAATATATGGTAGGCATGTTTATTTTAATCTTCTACTCCCGTCCCGCCCCGACTTGTCTTTGCTTTTTTTTTCGATACTGAGATTAAGATAAGTGGGTGGTCGTGTGTAGATGAGTGAGCGATTGGTGCAAAGAGGTAGAACCCTATGTAAAAAAAAAGTGGGAGGTTGCGTAATAATTATTTTCCTTTTTGGAAATAAGACAAGCAGGGTGGGACGGCCTAAAAAGAAAAACAAGTACAAATGTCGCCGATGAAATGAGTAATAATTAAGTTTGTATACTTTATGATGAACATTAAATTGATAATGTTTTTGAGTTGGGTTGTGTACTTTCTTATCAATATTTATTATCATGGGAATACCCACCGCTAGCCAAAACAAAACAAAAAAACACAAATGTAGCATTAAACTTAAACAAAACACAAAAAAAAATGCATTTTGTCTTTATTCGAGCGGAGGGCCGAGTGGGGAGTCCATCGGCCGTGAGAAAAAAAAATTCGAGCCCTCCATCGGCCCTCCATTAGGCTCTCATTAGGCCCTCCAAGTGGGGGAGTTCATCTGCCCTCCATTAGGATCTCCTTAGGCCCTCCATCTGCCCCTCCATTATGGACATCCATTAGGCCCTCCATCGGCCCCTCCATTAGGCCCTCCTTGGGCCCTCCAAGGGTGGGGAGTTCATCGGCCCTCCATTAGATCTCCCAGCCCTCCATCGCCCTCCATTAGACCATCCATCGGCCCTCCATTAGGCCCTCCTTAGGCCCTCCACAGCCCCCTCCCTATGCCCTCCCTAGCCCTCCATCGGCCCTCCTTAGGCCCTCCAAGTGGGGAGTTCATCTGGCCCTCCATTGGGATCTCCTTAGTGCTCTCCCTAGGTCCTCAATCGGCCCTCCATTAGGCCATCCATCGGCCCTCCATTGAGCTCTTCTAGGCCCTCCATCGCCCCTCCATTAGGCTCCTCCTTATGCCCCTTCTTAGGCCCTCCATCGGCCCTCCATAGCCCCTCCTTAGGCCTTCCAAGTGGGGGGGAGTTCATCGGCCCTCTATTAGGATCTCCTAGCCCTCCATCGGCCATCCATTAGGTCATCCATCGGCCCTCCATTAAAGCCCCCTCCCCAGCCCTCCATCGGCCCTCCATTAGACCCTCCATCGGCCCTCAGCGGGGGTTCGAATTTTTTTCTCACGGCCGATGGAGGGCCGATGGACTCCCCCCATCGGCCCTCCCATCGCCCTCCACGGATAAAGACAAAATGACTACTTTTGTGTTTTGTTTTAGTTATAAAGGCTAGATTTGTTTTTTCGTTTCTACCGCTTGGCAACGTAGAAATTCCTCATATTTATTTTTTGGCAAATTGGATTTTTTAGTCCCCAAACTATGGTTGATGGCCAATTTGGTCCCTTATTTTTTTTTTTTAGTTAATTAGTCCACAAACTATATAATTTTGGATTAATTGGCCCTTCCGTTAATTTTTCGTAAGCCAAACCGTTAATCAACGATTTTTAAATGGTATTTTCGGTATAATATTATTAAGGACCAAAACGTCCAAATACTAAAAAAATTGAGGACCAATTTTGCCAAATTTTTTTTACCGAATTTTTTTAATTTTACAAAAATCGAAAAGTACTTTTGTCGCTTTGATTTTTTAAGGACTATTAAGCCAATTTTAAATAAGTTGAAGACCAATCCCTATATTTTGGGATCATAATCGTCAAATTTTATAGCTCGTTATCAAAATTTTCGAATATATTATTATGATAAAGAGAGATAAAAACGTAGAATATTTGATAATCAAATGAATAAAACTATAGTAGATTTCCATTCAAAACATGTTTTCATTTCAATATGATTTATTCATTAATTTTTTGTATATTTTATGTTTTAATCCCCGTTTTCATAGTAATATTCGAAAAAAATTAGTTACGGAGTAATATATTTTATGTTTTAATCCATCATTTTCATAGTAATATGATCCCCAAATATATTATAATTAACGGGAATGGTCCTCAACCTATTTAAAATTAAGCATAATTGCTCCTTAAAAAAAAGCAAAATTATTAAAATATTTTTCGATTTTTGAAAAAAACTTAAAAAAATTAAAGAAAAAAATTGGTCAAATTGGTTCTCAATCTTTCAATATTTGGACGCTTTGGTCCTCAATAATATTATACCGAAAATACCCTTTAAAAATCGCCGACTAACAAATGACTAACAAAAAAATTAACGTAATGACCAAATTGGCCCAAAATTCTATAGTTTGGGGACCAATTAACTAAAATGAATAAATATGGGACCAAATCTGCTCGAACACGCATAATTTGGGGACTAAAAATCAAATTTTCTTTTATTTTTCTAATTAATCCTTTTAAAAGGCAGGCCGGCCCAAGATAAGCCCGGCCCAAAAAAGCCCATTTAGTTATTTTTTGTTGATCATACGATAAGGCCCATCCATCCAGGTAGGCCTTCGCACACTAAATGGTATAGGCCTAAATTTTTTTTCTTTGATTCTTTTTAATTTCCAAGTCTTTTGATTTCGTTTTTTTTGTTTAATCATGTTTCTTAAATTGATTGATTTATTTAAAAAATAATATTAAATAATACGAACCATAATACCCCATTTTATTAACATGGCATGAAAAATAATAATTTTATTTAAATAAAATATAGATTAATTTAATACTTTGTATACTAAGATCGAAATTATAGTATGCAAAAAACAATTTCTCAATTTTATTTATTATAAATTTTAATATTTAATAATACTAGGGGTAATAAAGATATTTCATTTAAAATATAAATTTTATAAATTTTATTTATTTAATAATTATTTATTATAAATTATAATTATTTAATAACACTAGGGTAATAAAGATTAGGGGTGGCAAAGTAGCGGGCCGGGCCGGCCCTGTGCCCGCCCACCGGGCTTTTAGCTATTTATCGGGTCGGGCCGGGCCCGCCCGAAAACCGCCGGCCTAGAAATTTTAAGCCCAGCCCACCTGCTTTCGGCAGGCGGCAGGCTTAACCCGAGTTTTTTTTTTTTTTTAATATAATCGAAATTCAAAAGTTGAAAGTTAAAACCAACAAAAATAAATTAAAAACAACTTTAAGTGAAAAATATGAGTCTTTTGATGAGTTGATATTTGATAACAATTAACAAAACAAGTTAATAGATTGGTCTATGATCGAAAGCTCAAACTATGAAAGACTTGAGACGCTCGAATTCTTTCTTTTTAAGTCTTGATTTTGACATACAACAAGATAGAATAAATAAGTTGGGTAGAAATTAATCATTCAAAAATCAAAACAAATAAAAAACAAATAAAAAAATATAATTAACAATTTATTTCGGAGGGCTTTTTTTAGGCCCGAAACCCCGGGCTTTTTTAGGTCCGAGTCCTGAAGCCCCTGCTTTTCATCGGGCGGGCTTTTTTAGGGCCCGGCTCATTTCGGGCTTCTATTTCGGAAGCCCAACCCAACCCCGGCCCGAGTACCCCGGGCCGGCCCATCGGGCCGGGCTCATTTTGCCACCCCTAATAAAGATATTTCATTTAAAATGTAAAGATAATGTACTACTATCACCGCATTTCCAATATCGGATTCCCTACTTTCAAGCCTTTCAACATTTCTTTCCAAACACCTACAAATTCTCAAATCAATTATTTTCAAGCAGCCTTTTAAGCAGTTTTCAACACTTATCAATAAGCTTTCAACTATAGTTTTGCATATAAAGGGGTAAAGCAGCTTTCGCTCCAAACCGCAAATTGACGGGACTAAACCAAACAAACCGAAAATATAGTTCGGGCTTTGTGGTTTAGTTCGATTTATTTTCTTAGAAACCATTCATATTCGGTAACTGTTCGTGGCTCCAAAAATTTAAGAATGTTTTGAACCGAACTGATACCTATTTATTTTATTTTTGATTTCCTTTTTTCTTTCCGATTTGATATTCGGTGATCTCGATGATTACATCAACAAGGAAGATATTTATGAGGCAAGAACGAGTAGCATTGTTATAACTATGAGTTCATTTAAACACCTTCTCATATATTAATTCTTAATTCTCATGCAAGAAACACCAACTTTTTTGTTTTTAGTTTAGTTTTGTGTGAATTTTTTCCATTGTTTATGATTTAAAAAAATGAGAAATTAAAAAACAAGTGAACCAATGAACCGAACTATTTATAAGTGGTTTGGCCGGTCTCGTTTGATTTGGTTCTAACACTTTTATACACTTTGAATAGAACTAAACCGAACTACTTCTATGTATTTGGTTTTGGCTCCTAAAATGCATGGAAAAATCATACCAAATCGGATCTTTACACTCCTACCCGCATATGTGTTACCGACACTAAACTAATCATGTGAAACAAATTCAACCAAAAAATATAGGTAAAAAATATAATTGAAAAAATATACGCTTAAACCTCTTTAAAGTAATATACTTGGATCCGGAAAAAATATTCATTTAGCCAAGTTATTCATTTATCGATAAATGAATAATTTATTCATTATTCATTTATCGATAAATGAATATTTATTACTTTAGAGTTAAATTTATAATCTAAAAACAAGTTATGTGTGTATTAGACTTAATTTTTTTTTAATAACTTAGTTTGAATAAACATTAAAAAAATAAAAAAGTTTTAGTATTTGCTTTAGTAAAATCATGTTAAAATGTATATTGAATATGCATTAATTATAAGATAAGTTAAATCATTCAATTTTAGAAAAACTCTATAGTTTTATAAAAGAGCAAAACTCATATACATATAAATTGAAAAGTTTATTTTTGTTTATATTAAAATTATCCTATATGTATGTTTCCAGCATTGTTAGATTCGCTCAACATAAAATGATGTACCGAAACCGAAGTCCTTGAATTGAGATAAAGATCTCAAATATTAGGTAATGTCATCTCTAATTTATGCTACGTAAATGCTATGAATATTCAAGAGCATTTAGCTATCAAGAATGACGCGACTATGAAATTACCGACGAGTGAAAAAAATTATTAAAAAACTTATGAATGGTAATGATGATGGTCCTAATCGAGATGATAATACATTTATTTGAACCGTGTCATTAAAAGGTTTATTCAAGCAATAACCACCTTAAATAATACTTGCTACAACACGAGCAAAATATTCAAAAGTTGTCTATACTTTGCAAAATGTTAAGGATGATAATTTTGGTTTAGGTGAGAAGAAAAATATGGAAGTCTATATTCATAAGAAATAATTATTGTACCACACAAAGATTATAATTGTCTACATATACTTTCCGATATTAGTAATTATTACTTGATATTTTTATTGGGACCTTAAGAATTTAAACTTTTTTTTATTATTTAATGCATTTAACGAAACTATTACTTTAGTACACTCGGCCCAAGTTGAGATCGAAAGTAAATTATTATTTAAACGAGATTATTACTTCATCGAAAGATTCCTTTATCGAGGTTTAACTCATGAATATTTGATCTTTGTAATCTAAGAAGATTTATATATCTTGTTGAATTTCAGTGTTTCCCAAATTTGGGCACGGACAAAATCTAGCTATTATATCAAAAATATATATTCGGTAGCCATGAAATTGAGGAGTAGAAAGCAAAATTTCTTTTCAATGCTAAATTAATAGATATAGAGAGTGGGGCTAATTAGCCACCCCATGTCACATGTCTCTACATTTATTTTAGAGATTATATGATTACTAATCACGACATGAATCCTATATCAAATAAATTATGTTTTTTTTTTTAAATTTGTCTTGACCGTGAAGAAAAGTGTGATAATTTGACCTCCAGCCCTTTTTCCTGGTCTTAAATCAAGGATCCGCAGTTAAACAATAATAAAAAAAAATATTATCTACATATATTTGAAAGATCTTGGTTCTTTCTAATTTTTTTAGTGGAATATTTAGGTGAATCATGAGATTTTGTTGATTGTGCATCGTCCAAGAAAGTATTGTTTGAAGAATAAATTATGAGAGTTTTGGATAACCAAAAAATAAGGAGTAGAATAGATACAAAAAAATGACAGGGGAGACGAAATATGTAATTTTGAGATAGAACGGAGATGAAATAATAATTTTTCTATAAAATTACTAAAAAGTGATACTCAACATAATTTAGTGGGACATTTACGGAGTGTTTGCAAATGTTTATTTTAAGTACTTATCTATTTTTTTTATTTAAATAAACATTATTTGCAAAAATCTATTTTCTCCGTCTTAGCATATCTAAAATTAAGCCGCTAAATTGCTTATATCTATAAACACCTATTGAAAAGCTTTTGGTGAGAAAAATAAATTCTGAATTTATCAAAAATATCTTCTTTATTAAATTTATTCCAAGGATCCCATAATTTGCTTCTTAACTTTAAGCAAAATAAAATGTTTATAATAAGTATTTACAAACACACCATTAATCGGCTAATATATTTGTCTATTATAAGCTCGTGTAACGTTCTTCTCTCGACGAATTGAAAATCTACAATCGCTATTTATCACATTAACTAAATCGGGTGAGAGTTACCTCTCAAATACTACATGTTTATGCATCTATATTTAATAACTAGGCTCATAAATAGTTAGTCTATTTTTCGGATTTATATCGAAAATAAGCACAAGTTGGTACCAGAGCTTTCCAATTTTGCATTTTTATTCATTAAAATGGCATTCATCTCAATTATATCACAGCTCAATAACTGCAACTGATAGCCTCTAAATCCAATCCTTCATAAATACTTCTTTCTTAATCTTACAACAGTATATACAGTAATATAATATTTTAGAGAGAGAAGGGAAGAGAGAGAGAGAGAGAGAGAGGGTGTTTGAATAATTTGTGCAACATCGGATGGTTATTGAACTGATTAGGGCAGAAGAACTGTTGATCACTCAATGTCTTTCTGGTCAGCAGCTATGGACTCATCTTCATTCATAACTTCAAATCCACATATATATATTTATTTGATTACTAATTAATGTTTTTCAAGATTCAAAATTTGAGGTGATGAGCAGAGTATGAGTGGAGGGACCCGTGCATGGATCTAATCAAATAAAACTATCTGCAGCTTGTCCTTATCAAAATCGATGACGAATAAAAATCCGTAATCGCTATCAAGTTGCGTAATGTTGACATTGAAACCTTCGAGCCTTTCAAGGTTTCTGCAGCTTCATTCTGGAAATTGGAAATTCAGAATTAATGACACATTGACCAACTCGAAATTACCCTAAGAAAAAATAACGATTCAACAAAAATAACAAATAAATACTCTCCTTATGCTTTACTGTAAATCGTGTTCTTTCTCTCTCTAGAATAATCCATGCATGGTAAATCAGTTTTACAATTTAGCTACTATATTTGTTACAATTGAGGACGACTCAAACTTCTCGAGGGCCTAAAACAGAAGGCGTTCTGTTTCTCAAAGTTTTAAATGTGTTGTTGTAGGGATGAGATCACCTGCCTAATAAATCATTGCCCAATCGGCCCCGATTTAAAACGACGTAGCCTGCATTCAAAACTACAAATTAAAATGATAATACCGAAAAAATAATTTAATAAATAATTAAAAATTGAATTTTTTCAATACAAAACTATATCGCTTTAAATTGGGACACCAATCGAACATGGATTTATTCGACACGCGATCTCATCCCGTTATTGCATGAGGCGTTTTAACTTATAAGTTGTATCGTTGTATCGTGTGCGTGTTTGTGAGAGGGAAAAAGAAATAGTATGTTGGAAATAACTCCTGATTTAGAAATGCGTATTAGGAGAATGAAATCCACAATTTCGAAACAGAGGCGCAAAACCTGCAAGCTTGGGGTAAATAATACTCCCTCCGTCTCAATTATAATGTCCAATTTACTTTTTGAACGATTTTAAGGAGATATGTAAAGGTGTGAAGCCCTATAAAAAAATTGGCGTGCAATAATTTGTTAAAAATGGAAACCGAACATTTTATTTGGGACAACTCAAAATGCAAAATCGGACATTATAATTGAGACGAAAGGAGTATATTTTTTTAAATTATTTACCATCCGTCCCATTAGCAAAGGCTCGATTTTTTTGAAGTACGGAGATTAAAAAAACGATAAGATTTGATGTATGTTGTTGACTTTTGAAAGTAGCTAATTTGTAGCCACAAATTCTTTACTCTTTTAAAAACAAAACGTTACTAACGGGACACCTTTTTAAAAATATTTCATCCGTCCCATTTCAAACGATCTCGTTTTCCTTTTCGGAGCCGTCCCATTTGAAACGATCCGTTTCCAAAAACTAAATCAACTTCTCTCATACTTCATCATTTATATCACCTACTTTATCTACTCTCATTATATTAATCATTTTTCTTTCTCATACTTTATTATCTATTTTCTCACTATTTTAATTATTTTCTTTCACTTACAATATCATCTACTTCTCTCTTATACTTTACCACCAATTTTCTTAATTCTCGCGCCCATTTGAAACATATAGTTTCAAACAGGAGGGAGGGAGTACTAGACGTACTAATGAGACGGAGAGAGTATTAAAACGCCAAGATTCCACGACTTACCCTCCCTTTGGATCGGGCAATGGTTGGGAATGAAGAGGAGAGTGGCTGGATATGATGGTGATCAAATCGAAGTACTGATTATTTTCTAATTTTAGGAAGTAATAAAGCTATAAGGTGGCTTGCCCATATATCTAAAGAAGAAAATGCCAATTCAAAAATAGCAACGTCATCATTTCATCTTTCATCACCTGTGAGCTCAAGTTTTACTACACTAAGAAATTCCGTTCCTAACTTTATTTTATACAATAACTATTATTCCCTCCGTCCCGTATCTAGCCCTTAAAAAACGCAAACAATATGGACCGAAATTAACAAGTTTAAAAAGCTCAAATAATATTCACCACATAATCCCATTTTCTTAATCTCCGCTCCATAAAAAGGAGACACTTTTTTTTTTTGGGACCGAGAGGAAGTACTAAAGTATAGTTCATCCGTACTCTTATTATATTTCTTTTCAGCATTGAAAATTAAGAAATTTTATTTTATTCATTCTTATTGTATTAAAAAATGACCATAATGTTTTAGTAATGGTTGATGAAAATGAATGACAATTCATTCAAATTGTAAAATCTTCAAAAAGTTAAGAACCGTAAAATTTTGAGCTCGGAAGCTAAAACGAAATTATATGAGAGAAGACTATTGGAGATGGAGAAAAATATAAGAGCATAGTAAAGAGGGCCCAATTTTTGCATTTTATGAAATAAGACAGAATAACTCGATTACAAAAACAGAACAATAATAGCGCAACGATGGGAGTATCAAACTACCAATTTAATAAATAGTGTCTAAAAAGAAGTTCCATATTAACAATATTTAATTATTTATTGCATGATTAGCAATTTAGCATTTTGGAAACACTCATTTAGGATGAAGTTGAAGCATAATGAAGTAAGTTGGTGCACATTAATAGCATTGAAGGTGTACACAACACCCACCTCTTAAGCCTCTCTCTCTCCTAAAAACAAAGGGAAGTTTCTCACTAGCCATTTCGTTAATGGCTAGAAGAGAGAGAAACTGCTTTGTTGCTATCCTAGCGCTGAGTTTGTTGCTGCATTTTGTGAGCGCTACTCATGAAGAAGAGGAAGAAGCAGACCGAATTGAAGCTCTCCCCGGCCAGCCTAAAGTCGACTTCCACCAATTTTCCGGCTACGTCACCGTCAACGACGCCGCCGGCCGCGCACTCTTCTATTGGCTCACGGAGGCCGCTCAACAACCTTCCTCGAAGCCTCTCGTAATTTGGCTCAACGGAGGTACAGTTATCTCTCTCTCCTCTCCCCCCTCTCTCTCTCTCTCTCTCTCTCTCTCTCTCTCCTGTATCTCTCTCCCCTCTCTCTCTCTCACACACGCGTATTGCATGGTGTTGGAAATCATGCATTTAAGGAGGTAGGGTTTCACTTTTCGTGTGAGGTGTTTTTCTGTTAATTACTGTACGATTTTGTTGCTTTTCCTTAATTTGCCTGACAAAGTGGTTGAAGATTTGAAGAAATTCATAGCGATACAGCTTAGCTCCTTTTCTGCATTTATGAGTGTTCACCCAGTCTTCTTCAGATTTCAGCGAAACTTGAGTTTGACTGAAATAATTACCTTTGATTTAAACATTTCTCCGTTCTCTCTCATCGAAAACCAGCATGGAATTTAGGGTAATTTCAATTCAAAGATGTGTTCGTGCATGAAGTAATGAATAAATTAAGATTTAATTAGAGCGAGTAGATTCAATTTTGACGAGTAAGAAATATCCTCATTTATTGGCGCCACCTGCCTTGTTACAGTTCTTCAGAATATTAAATTTGTCAGCATGCTTCCTGCTCCAGTAAAGGATTAGGTCGTTCTTAAATCATCATTCATAATCCTTTCCAGAGAGAGAGAGAGAGAGAGAGAGAGAGAGAGAGAGAGAGAGCTTGAAATGCATATTTTTGGCCTCATAATATGGATGCAACTGTTTAGTCTACCCCACTTTTCATGATTCAAATCGTACAACAGTAATTCTGATCTGCTGGTGCCAAACCACACTATGATACAGTTGAATTTCTTTATATATTTATATATATTGAAATTAATTTTCATGATTTTGGTGTGATTTTGTGATGAACGAGAAGGTCCGGGATGCTCGTCAGTGGGGTACGGAGCGTCGGAGGAGATCGGACCGTTCAGAATTAGCAAAACTTCTTCCGGTTTATATTTAAACAAGTTTTCATGGAATTTGATTGCGAACTTACTGTTTCTGGAAACACCGGCCGGCGTCGGTTTCTCCTACAGCAACAGATCCTCCGATCTCTCGACACCGGCGACCGCCGTACTGGTAATTATAATAATCTCCGCCGGAGATCGATTGCCCTTATTTATGCTATTGATTTTGATTTTTGGTGTGGTCTCTGATCAGCGAAGGATTCGCTGAAATTCCCTCGTCCGGTGGTTGAATCGATTCCCTCGCTACAAGAACCGTGAGGTTTATCTCACCGGCGAGAGCTACGCCGGCCACTATGTTCCTCAATTGGCGCGAGAAATTGTTCGATACAACGCCAACACTGCGCACAAAATCAATCTCAAAGGTTTTATGGTGAGTTGATTCTTCGCATCTCCAATGGCGGATTTAAATCCCTAATTTCAACCTGATGCGAAAATTGAAGTGGCGGAGATGACAATTCGGTGGCGCAGGTGGGGAACGCGGTGACGGACAACCACTACGACAACCTCGGCACGGTGAACTACTGGTGGAGCCACGCCATGATCTCCGACAAGACCTACCGGCGATTGATGAGCACGTGCGACTTCCAGCGGTAGAAGGAGTCCAACGACTGCGAATCGCTCTACTACTACGCCATGGATCAGGAGTTCGGCAACATCGATCAGTACAACATCTACGCGCCGCCGTGCAGCAACAACTCCGACTCCACCACCGCCGGGACCCGCCGCTCCATGCGCCTCCCACATCTACCTCACTCGGTACTCAAACTTACTAAATCAGGAAAATCTAATTTTATTTATTTTATTTAATATTTTTTATTTTTCAAAATAATTTGCTAAATTACGCCACAGGCGTATTTTAGACAGCTAGCGGGATATGATCCGTGCACCGAGAAATACGCTGAGATTTACTATAATAGGCCGGATGTCCAGAAGGCCCTTCATGCTAACGTAAGCGGCCGAATACCGTACAAATGGACTGCTTGCAGGTATATTATTTTGCAATTAATTAATTATTTTTGTTAATTTATTAGATTTATAATTATAAATATTTTCTTGCAGTGAAACTTTGAACCGGAATTGGAATGACACAGACACCTCAATGCTGCCCATATACAGAGAATTAATTGCAGCTGGGTTGAGAATTTGGGTCTTTAGGTAATTAATTATGATTCAATACTTTATTTATGTGGAGTAATTAAATCAAATTTAATTCATCTAAACTTTAATTGAATCTAGCTATTTTGGGTTGTTTAAATGATCGTTTAAAGGACATAACCCACCCATTTATTATGGAATTAGAACATGCCGAAATCGAAGATGGTTGACTAGACTCAGATGATTAGATTGTTTGGTCTTATGATCCAAGTGAACCGTTGCTTTTAAAACCTCTATATTTAAAACATCTTTAAATTGATATAGTTGGGACCGAAAGATTTTATTATCTTAAATATTAATTTATGGATAAATTAATATTTATTAATTTAAAGAGTAGCTTTCAATCCGAACGAAGTAGAATGTATAATTAATTTCTAAAAACAATGAACCGTAAAAAATATAATGAATCATTTGACTAGATTTAGGAAGAATAAATGAAATTTATTATTTTAATACAATGAATCATTTGACTATTTAGGAACAATAAAATTAGGTTCATTATATTTTTATTAAAAGATATTCATGTATAATGGTAATAGTATATACTATATATAGATGAAGAGAAAATAAATAGATTTAAGTTTAAAATAAAATAATCAACACTTGAATCATATTTCAGAAAAATTGTATTAGTGTTCTGGTAATTTAAATGATTACTATTAATTATGATTTCGATGGGATCATATATTTACATTGAAGTTTTCCGAAAATTATTATCTTATTGAATTTGATGATTTGTTACACTAGCCTGAGTTGGAACCAAAAAAAATTTTTTATCTTAAAGGGATTATTAATTTATCAAGTATTAAATTACGAAAGTTTTACAGTATCTTACATCGACTTGGAGCGACCCTCGCACCCTCACACGACCTTTAACGGTATAAGTGGCCCATTTAACTGGTTGGTTAATTATTTATTTTGTTTTGTAGTGGTGACGTGGACTCAGTTGTACCAATAACTGCAACAAGATATTCCTTAGCACAGCTTAAACTAGATACTAAAATTCCTTGGTACCCTTGGTATGTAAAGAAACAGGTGAGTGGAATAAATTCAACAATTATTGTGATTAATTAATTAATGGAAAAGAGAAAAATATATAAAATTACTGTGATTATATTTAGGTTGGAGGATGGACTGAAGTGTACAAAGGGCTAACTTTTGCAACAGTGAGAGGGGCTGGTCATGAAGTGCCCATGTTTAAACCAAGGGCTGCATTTCAGCTGTTCAGATCATTTTTGCAGGGGAAGCCCCTCCCGAAAACATGATTTTCAGTTTGGCCCCAAAATGTATTTTCTTGAAGTAGTATCAAGTTTAAGTTGATTTGTAGTTGAGGTTTGATCTTGGCAAGAATTGCCAATTTGTGTGATGAAACTTTGAAGAATATTTGTGTGGATTTGGGATTTTTAACATCGGTTTCTAATGATTATCGTGTTTTGTTTGTGATCTTTTAGTATGTAACATGAGATACAAGGGGCATGGGGTGGCAATTGCCATCTCTTTCTTTTTGGATATAATTATCTAGTATAGTCATAATTAATATAATCAGAATATATTATGCAATATTTAATATACCCACATATGTATTTATTATATATATTTGTCATAAAACTAAAATTCTATCAAAATTTTATACAATATTTGACAAAGTTTATTAACTGAATTAATTGGACCTTGGAAAGTCTCGATATTCATAAATTCTTTTCCTTAAATACTTTCTATAAAGTCTATATTGCACAAATCATTGTAAAAAAATGACAAGATTTACTTCTCAATCTCTTTTCTCAACCAAACATCGCGACTTAAGCAGCCCTTACTATAATTTGTTTGGTTATTTTTACTATCAATTTTAGTATTTAGTTTGCTATTTATCCCGCAAATTCACGTCAATATTTTTTTACCGTGATCTTGTTTTTATACTTAAATACCTAGTTTTGAGGCAAAAACCAAAAAATACGAAATTATGACACCCCTTGTTGAAAATCATGCATACGTACCTAGTAAGACCAACCGATCTTTCAGTTAGTATATATTTTTTTTATCACGTAAAATATATATACTTTTAATATTTTCGTCAGTAACAAAGAATTCATATTTGATATGTTGCAAATCAGTGAGGACAAAATCAACCCTAAAGTAATATTCGATAGAGAGGAGAGAAGTGGGAAGGAGAAATATGAGAGAAATAAAGAAATATGTTGTTTGGTCGTGGAGAAAATAGAGAATAGAGAAAAAAAGAGTGGGATTCACATAAAGATTATTTCTCTTCAAATACAATTAAATATCGATAAAGAATATTCGATAAAGTAAAAATCTCGCTAAGATAATAATTTCTTTTCGGTCCCAATATGGATCGATACACTAAAATAATGTTCGATAAAAGAATAATCTCGTTAAACGAATATTTTTTATCTGGCCCCAAGGTTATTATTTTATCGAGATTTAACCGTATGAAAAGAAAGTGGAATGGGAAGAGAAGAATTTGACAAATGACAAATTTATGCTCAACTAAATTTGCATTTTTTTTTATTTTAAGGATGATTTTTTCATTTCACATATATTATCATTTCTCTTTTTTTCTATTTATTCTCTCTCTTTCATACCTAACACTATATAAAATATATTATAATTCTCTCATTTTTCTCTCTCTTTATTTTATTTCTCATCTATTTCTCTCATGAACCAAACAAAGGTGAATTTTTCTATTCTGCATCGGCCTACAAGACTTTGCAGCCTGCAGATGATAAGTTCGTGCTTTTTATTAATTTTTTTTTTTAATAAACATACGACACACATGATTTGAACCACCGGGCCTACAACTTAAGCTGTAATTCCCAGCCTGGTGATAGAAAAATTCAACAAAGGTAATGCAGTAAGACTATCCTAGGATCTAACAAACTGTTGAGCAATTAACGGCCAGGATTCTCGCGGTACATTCTATCAGCGTACACTCGCAACGCATAAGAATACTCCCCTCTAACTAAAACCCTTTTAGATTTGCGAAGTGTGTGAATTCTACATCATTCGCATTCTTCGTTTTCTCTCTCTCTCTACTGGTAAAACCCTAAACCCCTTTCTTTCTCTTCCATCTCTTTTTTAAGATCCTCTAGCGATTTGCGCCGGAAAAATTCATTTTTGTATGTGGACGAGGTTTTCCGTTCGGATCTCTTGTTTTGATTTACCTATGAATTCTTTCCGATCTTTTCGAAAATTGGGAGTTCTGTTCGCGGTCGATCTTTCAATCTGGCGCTAAGTATCTTTGGATTTCTGTTGTTAATAATGTTTTCATTGTGTTATTTTTATGATTATGTAAGTGGAGTACATATTTTAGGCGATTTTCTCTGCTGTCTTGTAAGATCGGCGTTTCTTTTGTTGCATAAGGTTGTGTTATTTCTTTGATTATGTAAGAGGAGTGCAATTTGAGGTGATTTTGTCTGCAATATTGTAAGATTGGCGTTTCTTTTGTTACATATTTTTTGGGTGTGTTATTTTTGAGATTATGTTAGAGAGTGTAACTCTTGGTGATTATGTAAGAGGATTGCAATTTGATGTGATTTCGTCTGCAAACTTGTAAGATTGGTGTTTCTTCTGTTACATGCTCCCTCCGTTCCTCTATTACTGTCTCTTTTGGTTTTTAGATTAAGAAACTTTGTTTAAGTGTGTATTTTATGAGTTTTAATTGTATTAAGAAATGAACACAATTTTTGAAGAGTGGTTTGTTCAAAAATGAGAATTTATCAAAAAATTTGCATGGCATAGTTGATGAGGCAATTAATTTTTTTTTCGTATTGTATTTTAAGAAATAATTTTAAGTTTTCAAAAAGTTAAAAATCATAAATTTCCGAGTACAGAGTGGAAACGAAAATCGTGTGAGAGATAGATTTTTGGAGAGAGAGTATGATAATATGGGGATGAGTATTAAGTAGGAGGAGTCCACTTCATTTTTTGTTTATGACTAGTTTTTGCTATTTTATGAAAGAGGACAGTAATATGAGGACAATCCGATTATGAAAGTAGGACAATAATATCGGGATGGAGGGAGTAAGTTTTGGTTGTGTTATTTTAGTGATTATGTAAGAGGAGTGCACTTTTAAGTGATTTTACGTACTGCGTAGTGAAGATTGGTATTTCTTTTGTTCATTTATTTTCTTGCTTATTTTTCTTGTCTATTGATTTTGCAAACTCTATTAGGTTTCGAGAATGGCGTTTCTGAACAGAATGGGTAATGTTCTAAAAACAAGCTGTGAGCAAGCATGCTTCTTCACAGCTTCCGGCTTCAAGTACCTCACTTTTTCAGTCGGTTCGGAGCATGTCATCTTCGTCAAAGCTCTTTGTTGGAGGTACAGATGCAACGGCCATATACGCTTTATGCTAAACTTTTTCAAGTGTTCATTTAACACAATGTCGTTCTATCTTTGCAGGTCTCTCTTACAGCACGGATGAGATGAGTTTGAAGGAGGCCTTTTCCCAGTATGGAGAAGTGGTTGAAGGTATTGTTGTCCTACAAAACTTGATTTAATTATCCTTTTACTTGGTATTATTGTACTAAACGGATAAATAAATCGAGAATTCATGATTAAAAGATAATACGGAATAATTCAAAAATTAAATTATAGGTAGGAACTAAGAAGACTTGTTATGGTACTTTATGCGAAACTTTTTCGCTTGAATATTGCAGCTAGAGTTATTTTGGACCGCGATACTGGTAGGTCTCGGGATTTGGCTTTATTACCTTCACTTCGACTGAGGCTGTAAGTAGTGCCATCCAAGCATTGGATGGGCAGGTATTTAGTTTTTCCAACCTTTACCAAGAGTGTTGCTGCTGTTGCATGATCAGTGATTCTTATTAGTTATCTTCGTTGAAAATCTTGTCGTATACTCCCTCCGTCCCGCTAATAACGCTTTGGTTTCTTTTCGGTACGGAGACTCGAGAAAATTGATTTTGTTGTATATTTTATGTGTTTTAATTTTATTAAGAAATTAACAGAGTTTTCGATGAATGGTTGGTGGAAAGGAATGAGAATTCATCCAAATTTTATTAAGGCATAATTGAGGCAATTGATTTTTTTTTTCTGGTTTTTTTTTTCATGTTGTAGTTAAAGAAATAACCTAAAGTTTTGAAAAAGTTAAAAATCATAATTTTCTAAGTATGTAATGGAACATAATCACGTGAGACAGAAACTTTTGGAAAGAGATTGTATAAGAATGTGGGGTGGGTAGTGAATAATGAGGGGCCGACTTCATTTTTTAATGTAGAATATTTTTTGCCATTAGAGGAAACAAAATAATATTATTGGGACGGTCCGAAAAGGAAAAACAAGACAATATTAATGGGACGGAGGGAGGACAATGTTATTGATTGTTGCTGTGATTTTTAGTGGAGATTTTACCTTCATATGATCTCTGTCATATATCAGTTTTCTTCTGTACAAACAAGTGTACATGCTTTACGCATGGATAGTAAACATTGATCTATTACACGAAGGGTGTGAATCGAATCTATGTACGCTTTAGATTAGCTTTATTTAGAAATTCAGAAATACTTTTGTTGATGGAGTTGTAGAACCTAATAATGAAACATTTCAGGATCTACATGGTCGGAATGTGAGGGTGAATTTTGCTACTGAGAGACCTCGTACTGGTGGCTTTGGAGGCGGTTATGGAGGTGGTGGTTATGGAGGTGGATATGGCTCCGGTGGTGGGGGGCAATGGAGGTGGATCTAACTACGGTGGTTACCAAGATGGAGGTGGATACGGCGGTGGATATGGTGGTTCTAGTGGAGGAGGGGCGGCTTACGGTGGTGGTGAAGGCAACTACTCTAGTGGACAAAGCGGCTTCTCTTCCTCATCGAATTACGGCCCTACCGGAGGCGTTGGTGAAAGCCAAGAAGCTGCTGGTGCTGCAGATTTTGCGGAGGAGCCCAAATGATTATGCCAACAACAGGAACTGAAGAGGATGGCTGATTTGTTGGAATTGTGAGAATAATTTGGAAGTTTTGTTCTTTTCCAGTATTTGGGTGCTTATCTTAGGCTCTGTTCTTCACGTCCTCCTCAAACTCAGACTTGTTGCTTTAAAGTGATGCAGACTTTTGAGTTTCAAGCTGTTTTTATCATTTTTCTGATGTTTCTCATCTTAGTGATTTGGTCTTTTAACCGAGTTTTTATTTTTATTTTTTTATGACGAGAGAAATTCATAGTATCTAACTTTTTTTTATGACGAGAGAGATTCGTACTAGTATCTAGCAGTAATATGGTTGCTAAGATGAATAATCTTTGAGGGCAAAGAAGGCACGAAGAAGTAGGGTTGTAATTTGTAAACGAATCAAATATTTTTTGTTCGAATCTGTATTCGTATTGGAGTATTGATATTCGTATTTGAATTTTTGATATTCGAGTTCGAATATGAATATTTGATTCGATTCGATTAGTATTCAAATACGAATGCAAAACTATGATATTTGATTCGATATTTGAAAATATTCGATTAAATATAAATATATAATACATTTATAAAAATATTTATGTAGTAAATATATTTTATAAAATTTATTATAATAAATTTATTTCTTAAATATATAATTTTTAATCGAATTGAATTAAATACATACCGAATTCGAATAATATTATTTAAAAAATACTCAATAAAAAACGAATTGAATATTTGAATCGAATCAAATAATATCGTATTATTTGATTCGATTCGATTACAATCCTACGAAGAAGTAAACTTTTTGTCCAACTGTTCAATTTTTTTTTTAAAGTTAAAATTGGAGATGCGGGGGATCGAACCCCGTGCCTCTCGCATGCAAAGCGAGCGCTCTACCATTTGAGCTACATCCCCTTTTTGCAATTTATTTTAAGATTTACTATTAATTAATTTAATGAGAGTTTTCAATATTTAAAATAAACGTAATGAAAATGACGAAACTAACAATAATAAAGTTACGATCCTAATTGAATAAATCGACATCCAGATAATGATAATGTAGGGCTGGAAATATGTATGGATGATATATTGTCATATTAAAATTTCAAATAAATCGCTATAGCTAATCATAATTTTAAATATATGTAATAATATAATTACTATTATAATATTATTAAAATTTAAAACTAAATAAATATAATGTCTCTTCGCCAATAAATATTAATATTGCAAATTTAAAGTTCGAGTACTAACATACGAAAATCGACTAGGAATAGAAAAAAATAATTAATGTCTAAATCAACCTATAAAATATAGGTACCAATATATTAATACTTAATGATATAGTGGACCCAAATAAAAGCTCATAATGATAGTCGATTCCTCCGTCCCGCTCGACTTGTCGCGTATTCCTTTTCGAATCGTTCCACCCGACTCGTCTTGTTTCTTAAAAAAGGCAAAATAATTACTACACAAACTCTTACTTTCTACATACAATCACCACTTATTTACACACAATCACCCACTCACTAAAATATCGGTGCCGAAATCAAACAAGACAAGTTTGCTGGGACGAAAAGAGTACTAAACGAGTAAACCAGCCATACCTAAAATATAGGTAATCCAATGTAGAGATTATAATTGATAAAGAATCTGACCTAATTAAAATTTCATAAAGAAAACTTGTAAAAGGCTAGTACTATACTATCCACGTTACATATTATTTAGTGATTCTCCAACGTTGCAAGTCACAATTAAAAACGTTAATTTTGATAACGGGTGTGTCAAGTTTCACATCGAGAGTCGACTTTAGTAGTAAAATTTTAATTCGAGGCCATATTTTGTGGCTTAATTGGATTCGCACGGGAATTTAGAAAGTGGTATTTTGTGACGTAAATCGTTTGACTTTTTGATAGTTGGGACATCCATTTCGGAAAGTCGAACCACTTATAACGGCAGACGGATGAAGATTGTTTAAAGGCTTGTTCCAAATGATTCACGTGAAACATTTGTGTGATTTTCCACTGTCACAAGTTACAATTAATGCAGTATTTTTTTGTATATAAATAGATGGATTATCAATTTTAATTAGTGGAATTCAAGAGCAGCTAGCGAGGATGGTACCTCCGCATGTGATAGTTGTACCTTACCCAGCACAAGGCCACGTCATCCCCATGATGGAGCTGTCGCGGCGCTTGGTGAGTCACGGCGTGGAAGTGACGTTCGTGAACTCCCACCTTCAACCACCGCCGCGTCGTCGCGTCGGCGGCGTCGGAGGAGGCGGAGGCTGCGGAGGCGGTGAAGATGGTGTCGATCTCGGACGGGTTGGAGGAGTGGGAGGATCGGAATGATTTGGGGAAGCTGATGGCAGCCATGTCGGGGGTCATGGCTGCTGAGCTGGAGGCTCTTCTTAGAGAAATGAAAGTTGACTGCGTCGTTGCTGACTGGACCGTCCCGTGGGTTGCTGACGTGGCGCGGAGAGTTGGGCTGAGGGTGGCCGCCTTCTCTCCGCCCTCCGCCGCCACATTGGCGTGGTGCTTCTGCATCCCGAGGATAATCGCGGACGGAATCATTGACGATAACGGTATAACTTAGATTACCGTTACATTTAGGGTTAATTAAAACTTCGAACTTTTACAGTATATTAACTTTTTACGCTTTAGATTCCGAAATATGAAAATACGCAATTTACCCCGTGACCTATTTAATTTGTTGCGTAATAGAAAAATTTCAGCTAAAAAAGTCAACCATGTTGGCGCTACGTGCAAAGTTTGGGTAATATAGTCCCTGGATTATTAATTTTGTTCGAATTATCTTATGTACTATTAGCATTGTGATAAGCCGAGATTATACTCCCCCTAGCTTTGCATTGTGATCTTATCTAAAAAATTTTGTCGAATTTTACTTTCTGATAAATTAGATAGTTCATAGTAGATTATACATTTTAATAGTTTAGGAGGTAAAGCGAATAAAGGCAATAATCGAGAGGTACAAATTGCACATTTTTCATTATTTAGGGGGCAAAGTACAAAAGCTACTCCCTCCGTACCACAATTCTTATTCCATTTTTTTAAGCACGGTATTTTAGGGAGAGTTGTTATTTATGCGTAAAGATTTGCCGCTTTCAAATAAAGTGTTAGGAATAATTTTCTATTTTAGGAAATTCAATAATTACTATGGAACCGCTCGAAAAAGAAAAAGGAATAAGTATGGAAGGGAGAGAGTAATAGTCTAGCACGGGCCTTAATATTCTAAAAATATTATTTTCCATACTTTTATGTGAGATTATATTATAGGTCATAGATTATACAACATGCATGTCTAACTTCTATTTTAATTAATTGATTAAAAAAAATATTTGTATTTAAATTTATAATTGTAGGCCGGCTGTTGAAGAAGCAGATGATTGATCTCTCTCCGACCATCCCACCCATCAACTCCGGCGACCTTATGTGGGTCAATGTCGGCGACGAGGCTTCCGACAAAGCCATCTTCGACATGATGGCCACAGCCGGCAACTCAATCAAATCCGCGGATTGGATTATCTGCAACTCATCCTACGGCTTGGAGCCAGCCACGTTTTCCCTCCCTTCCAGACCTCAAGCCCATCGGCCCTCTCCTCTCCGCCACCAAGTCCGCCGGCAATTTCTGGCCGGAGGACTCTGCATGCCTAACGTGGCTCGACCAACAACCGCCCAACTCGGTCATCTACCTTGCATTTGGCAGTTTCACGTTGTTCGACTCGACTCAGTTTCAAGAACTCGCACTAGGGCTCGAGCTCTCGGGCCGGTCATTTCTGTGGGTCGTTCGGCAGGACATGACGGCCGACGCGGATGCGGCTTTCCCAGCGGGGTTTAAGGAGAGAGTAGGTGGGCGGGGCCTAGTGACGAGCTGGGCCCCGCAACAACAGGTATTCATGACTGATCATGTCTTACAACTTTTTTATGATCAAAATACATTAATAAATATTTCCACCGTCACAATTATCTTGTCCACTTTGTTTTTTACGCGGTTTTTAAAGAATTGTTAGTTGTGTGTAGAGTTGTGTATCTGTTCTATAAAAAAATTATATAATAATTTGCTATATTTGGAAAGTGGACAATGTATTTAAGACATCCAAAATGGAAGAGCTGACAAGATAATTAAAACGGAGGGAGTACGTTCAAAAAGTCTATATTAATATAAATTACAATAAAATTAAATTTAACGTATTAAATCTACATTAACGGATGCGTTGGATGTAACTCTTTCAGGTGTTGTCCCACTCTTCAGTGGCTTGCTTTGTGAGCCATTGTGGTTGGAATTCGACTATAGAAGGGCTTAGCAACGGAGTTCCGTTTCTGTGCTGGCCTTATTTTGCGGATCAATTAGCGAACCGAAACTACATTTGTGATGAATGGAAGGTTGGATTGAGATTGAGCAAGGATGAAAATGGGATTGTAACGAGTGGGGAAGTGAAGGAGAAGATTGAAAGGGTTCTTGGTGATGGAGGGTATAAGGAAAGAATCATGAATCTTCGAGAAGAAGTTGTGGATAGCCTTCGAGAAGGAAGCTCCCATAAAAACTTCAACAATTTCATCCATTGGGTTAAGAATGGTGTCTAGAAGTGGAATTGCTTGTCTTGAAAATAAGATGCTTGTTGTGTAATAAGATGAAAGCAAAACTACTCAACACATTCATTGGGTGTAAACACTATATAATTTCAATTAATGGTATTGTGTTACTTGTTTATCTTTTATTTAATTCTTCACACTATTATATTAAAGTCATATATATGATAACAAAGGAGAGTGAAGGCGGGTGGCCCGGGACCGATAGGCCATGAGTTCAATTTCCACCTGATACGCCATGTGTGAGCCTCGTCACCCCGTCACATTAAGGGTGGTTTAACTCTTCCGCGTGGTTTGCGAGGCTATCGCACGAAGCGGGGTTTACCCCCGTGCGCACCAAAGGTAGCAGGCCGCGGGTCCCTCGTCAAAAAAAAAAAAAAAAAAAAAGGAGAGTGAGACATATAGTTTCAATTCCTACCATTAAAAAGTGGCAATAACCTCTTTGTTAGAGCTTTGAATAACCATCTAGTTACTTATTTGAATAAAAATCTTAATTTTCATTTTAAAATTAATTGTGTGGAGATTTTTTATTAAATAGAAAATTTAATTTTTATTTTTATGTATCGTAGGACTTTAAATTAAATTAAAATATGTATTTTTATTTTTAAATCTTGTGTTTGTCATCTATGTTTTTATTCATAAATAGAATTTTTTTAAACCTTTTATGATGAAAAGGGAAAGTTTTATTAGAAAATATAAGTTTGAAAATTTAAATTATTTCCTTTTACACATGATAGTAGATTCAGAATTAATTTTTAAAAAAATAATATTTTGTTAATTAGTTTTTTAGGAGTAATAATTTGCGAATTATTATTTTGAAAAGTATTATTTCGGAAATTTGTTCTAAAAAAACAGTATAACTTTTGTTACTAATTATGAGAAATCAGCAGCTATTATCCAGCATGTAAAAGTCAATTTGTGTATTTGTATATCCCACGAGAAAAAAGGAAAATTCGAATATAAAAATGCCATTGTAGCAGAGCATATTAGTTGGTTTGAAAGATGATGTTATACCTCTAAATATAAAAACAATACTAAATACTACTCCCTCCGTCTCATTGATATTGGTCATTTTTCCTTTTCGAATTTTCTCATTTAAAATGGCCCCTTTCCAAAAAAAAAAAAGAAAAAAAAACTACATTATCTCATATATTATTATTTATCCCTCCTACCTTACGGGGATGGCAATGGACCGGATTTGGACCGGATCCTCCTCGGCCCGGATCCGCATCCGGGATTTTTTACTTTGGTCCAAACCGGCCCCAGATCCATGGATCTCAAAAAATGAGATCCGCACCTGCATCCATTGGATCCACAGGTCTCGGGTCTAGACCCGGATCCATAAATTTTTTTAGCTAAAATTAAAAAATTCTAAATCAATTAAAATTTAACTAATTTAATTAGTTCTATGATAACACAATAATCTTTAAGAGCATTACTATCATTAAAAAAAATCAAACTACTCATGATATTATAAAAATATTACAATCATCTATAAAACTATGATCTTCTCTCTAAAAAAACTTCCAAATTCGTGGACAAAGTGGGTACTCAATCTCCTCCCTCTTTTCTATTTATTAGATTACTAGTTAAGTATTTCAAGCTCAACAAATAATGTAACGTAATATTTTAAGTAGAATAATATAAATATAATATTTTAGATATGATAATAAAATAATATTTTAGTTATAAAAATGGCGGATCGGACCGATCCGGATCTCGATCGTAAAGTCCGGATCCGCATCCGTAATTTCTAAAATCAGCCCGGATCCGATCCGATCCAATGGGCCCATCCTTAAGATCCGGATCCATAAAAATGGATTCGGATCCACCGGATCCGGACCGGGTCCAAGATCCATTGCCATCTCTACTACCTTATCATACACTCTCTTACTATCTCACTCATTTTTTCTCTCTCACTTTATCACCTACTCTATTTTTCTTAATTTCCGTACCGGAAAATCAAGGGTCATTTTCAATGGGACGGAGACTATAGATGAAATAGAACTACATAACTCAACAAAAAATGATAAGACATTATCACCTATAACACAAATACAAACTCATAGTCAAATAGAAGGGTATATACCATCTAAAACAAAACTCATACCAAAAAAATTTGAAAAATCAAAAGTAAATGGAAATATAACCAAAAATGTGAAAACCTGGAAAAGCCCAACATAAAGCCAAGAATGATTATTGCATGATCACACATGAATTGGCATTCCAAGAATGATTATTGCATGATCACACGTGAATTGGAATGCCAAGAATGATTATTGCATGATCGCACATGAATTGGTCCAAGATTTAGAAGCCGGCTATTGTAGATTTACAAGCCATATATAGTTTTCATCGTAGTATATATACTATGAGAAACACTACAAGAACAAAGAGTCACACACATGACAACAAAAGAAAGTATATATACATGGTTCAAAAATTGAGGTCTATGTAGTTAGAGAAACATACCTTAGTTAGAGAAGATTTTGAGGAGAGAGAATGGGGATTCCACACGTGCTAGCCCTACCATATCCAGCACAGGGCCATGTCATTCCACTATTGGAGCTCGCCCAATGGCTGGCGAAAAGCGGCATCAGAGTCACCTTCGTCAACACTGAGTTCAACCACAAGCGGATTGTGAACTCGCTCTCGCATATTGAGAACATAAGCAAGCTGATAAGTCTGGCTTCCATTCCGGACGGAATGGAGCCGGGGGAGGACAGGAATGACTTGGGCCTGCTAGCAATAGCACTGCCGAAGGTCATTCCTGAGGGGCTTGAGGCCATTGTTGAAAAGATAGAGGCAACGGAGGGAGATAAGGTGACTTGTGTTATTACTGATTATGCCATGATGTGGGCGCTACCTTTGGCTGAGAAAATGGGGATCAAGAAAGCGGCTTTTTCGCCTGCTCCGGTTGCCCTTTTGGCTCTCAGCAAGAATGCTGAGAACCTCCTTGATGCAGGGATCATTGACAGTGATGGTGAGTCTTCATTTCTATTAAAAAAAAGGTTAAAAGCATTAAACGGACGATTTGTTATTTTTTGCGCTTTGCCCCTAAAGTAGGAAACTATATATAATTTGCTCCCGAATTATTAGATTTGTTCGTTATGTCCCCCCGAACTATTAAATGTGCAATTAGCCCATTAAATTATCTAATTTGTTGCATAATAGTAAAAGATTCGGTTATGGATAATATCACCCTAGATTATTAGTTTTGTGCGATTACCCCGTAGATTATTAGTTTAGTGATAATTCAAGATGGTGTACTGACCATAACTTCGCACATGTAGCCGTAAACTTTTTTTTCTCGTTCACTCTTTTGTAATGAAACACATAGTTTACCGGTAAATTTCACATTTTCACAATTAAGAGGCAAAGCGTGCAAATCTAATAGCTAAGGGAATAAATTGCACATTTTTATAATTTTAAGGGGAAAAATGGAAAAAACTAATAGTTTAGGAGTTCAATTCTATATGTAATTATATATGTTGCACTTGATATTTTGAAACAGATGAAATGTAACTTGCTACCTTAACCTACAGGAACACCATTGGATCAAGATTACATGATTAAACTCTCTCCAGAAATGCCTGCAATGAGGATTCAAGAATCAGTATGGCTGAAAATTGGAGATTTCACCACACAAAAGCTCATGTTCCAATCGATAGCGGTACTCAACGCAGTATCGGAAACACTCCCGGATAAGATAGTTTGCAACTCATCACATGAACTCGAGCCTGGAGCCCTCAAACTCCTCCCCTCAATGCACTCCACTTGGCCCTCTCCTTGCAAGCAACCGCCTCGGCCAATCAGCGGGTTTCTTCTGGCCGGAAGACCTAAACACCCTGTCGTGGCTCGACCAGCAGGAACCGTACTCAACTATATACATTGCGTTCGGGAGCTTCACCGTGTTCGATGAGGAACAGTTTCGAGAATTGGCCTTAGGCCTCGAGCAAACCAACAGGCCTTTTCTATGGGTGGTGAGGCAGGACATGACTCAAGTTATAAGCAAGTCTTACCCTGAAGGGTTTGAGGAGAGAGTAAGGAACCGCGGGAAGATGGTGGGGTGGGCCCCGCAACAGAGGGTGCTGGCCCACCCTTCTATCGCTTGCTTTCTGAGCCATTGTGGATGGAACTCGACTATGGAGGGAGTGTGTAGTGGCGTGCCATTCTTGTGCTGGCCTTACTTTGCGGATCAGTTTCTCAACCAGGGTTATATTGTTGATTATTGGAGGGTGGGATTAGGGGTTGGAGAAGGATGAAGGTGGGATTGTGAGAAGTGGAGAGATTGTGAAGAAGGTGGAGGTTTTGATGAGTGATGAGGGGTTTAAAACTAGGGTTTTGACTCTTGGATCCAAGGCTATGGCTAGCACTAAAGAAGGAGGGCCTTCTCAATTGAATTTCAATAATTTTCTTGATTGGATTAAGGAAGAATGAAGGTTTCTTGATTGGATTAATGAAGAATGAAGGTGTTAATTAAAGAGAGATTATCATGTCCAAGGTTGTAAAAGCAAGCAGTTAAAAGCAATAAGATGCATATTATTGTGATAATTGTGGGAGTGGTAAATCAAATTTGGTAAAAGTCTTTTTTAATCAAAGTTCAACTTCAAAAAATAGCAATATAACTAATGAAAAATCCATGGCTGTCATCCGGCATGTAAAAATCGATTTGCGTATTTGCAAACCCTATGGGAAAAGGGATAATTCGGATATTTTGTAACGAAATGATCCGTACGTAGAGTTTCCCTAACATCAATTTTTTCTTCAAAAATCGATTCTTCCTATGGCTAGCCTAAGGTGGTTAACCTCTCCTCCTCTATTGCTTACCGCCTATAAGACACGAGCCGTAGCCTACCCAAAGGTATAATTCGATAACGGCAATAGATTAGCTTCGTTATCCAAAAATCGATCCTTCCTAGTTTAGGGATTTTGTGATCTAGGTTTTGTCAAACTCACCTTTATTAGATTGGACCATAGTAGATATTTTATTTTTCCACTCAACACCAGTACTAAGCGTGAGATTCGAGTTCCTAAAATCCAAACACAAAGCCAAAAGTGAGAAGAAAAACGACAAGTTAAAAAACTGCTTTTTAGATAATACTTTATTCGGAAAATACCAACATCTTTTTCTTTTATTTTTTATTTTTTTAAATCGTCAAACATTATTCAAATACGCACTTGATAAACTCTAAAGCTTACGATGTCGTTCTTCGCCCTCAAAAAATTTGAACTTCTTGTTTTTTTTTATATGTTTGGATTATGGTCTTAGGACAATCATGATCATATGGTACAATTCTAATTGTTGTAATATATGATAAATACAGTTGAATGAAGTCAAGCATGATCGATTAGAACATGCTTAGTTCTTGTAACCAAACCAAGAGAGAAATAACAAGCAGAAATGTAGCTATACAAATTATTTGACCATGTCTTAGATTCTCCCATTATGCCGGCCTTAAGACAATTAACTTCTAAATTAAATACTAATGAAATATCAACCAATGGAATTAAATAAAATATAACCATCACAAGAACTAAGCATGCAAGCAAAAAAAAACACAACAAACAGAAAAAAATGCTCCATTTGTCTCATTATTTCTCTCTTGTTTTTCTAATCGAGTTGTCTCGCTCTTTCTCGTTTTCTTTTCAAAAATGAAAAAAAAAAACTAGACTCCTAATCCTAAAATAAAGTGGTTCTCTCTTACTCACTATTCACCTTACATTTTATACTCTCTCGACGATTATATTCTACTCGAACTCAAAAAAATACGATTTTTGACTAGTTAGGAACTTTATACTCCCTCCGCCCCCATTATTTTTTATTCGCTTTCCCGATTTGGACGTCCCGCTATTTCCGACTCGATCCCAATTTGACAAAAAAATAGTTAAATATCTCATACTTTTTCATCTTCTCTCTCCGACTTTATTTATTTTATCATTATCTCACTCATTTTCTCTCTCATATTTTATCATTTACTTTATTAATTCTCGTGAAAAGAAATAAATCAGAAATAATGAGACGGTGGAGTATTATTCTTTGATTACAATTACTTAAAAAAAATCAATTGCAACTATGCCTTAATAGAATTTGAATGAACTCTCATTCATTCAAAATAAATATTATTCGAAAATTATGCTCATTTATTAATACAATTAAAAGTCATAAGATAAACACTTAAATAAAATTTTTTTAGTCTCCATCGTAAAGAAACCGGACATAAATAAAGGGATGAGGGAGTACAACTAAAAATATAAAATATCTTGCATGGATTCTTCACCTCTATAAAATCAAGCCACTAAAACCAAAACACAAGTAGAAACTAATTAAGACAGAGATACAGAGATCTAGAGAGAGGAGAGAGAGAGGATGGGAAGAGCACACGTAGTGATGATACCATACCCAGCCCAAGGCCACGTCATCCCCATGATGGAGCTCGCTCAGTGCCTCGCCAACAACAACGTCCGAGTCACATTCGTCAACACCGAGTCGAACCACGGCCGAGTCCTCGACGCGCTGGAGGCGGAGAGCCTCCACGAGCTCATCGATCTGGTCTCCATATCCGACGGCCAGCAATCCTGGGAGGACAGGATGGACTTCGCCAAGTCGGTGGAGGCGATGAGCAAGGTCGTGCCGGCGGAGGTCGAGGCTCTGATCGAGTCCGTACGGACGAGCCCGACCGACGACGACGTCACGTGCATCGTCACCGACGTTTACATGTCGTGGATAACGAAGGCTAACGAGAGGTTCGTCGTCAAGACGGCGTCGTTCGTGCCAGGAGCGGCGGCGGTGTTGGCCTCGATTAGCGGCGTGGAGAAGTTCGTTGAGGATGGGGTCGTAGACACCGACGGTGAGTCCACTTTCGTTACTCTCTATAATAATACTATATTATTAGTTGAAATCGACATGACGGAAATTGAACGCTAAATCAATTAGGGGGCGGATTCAAACCCCAATAAAATACCTCGCTGTATACATGGATCGAAAGAAATACGTTGGTCTCGAACTATTAATTTTAACCTATATTTCAAAAAAAAATCTAGAATTACTATTAGTAAAAAAAAAGGAAAAAAATTCTTACCGGGGTCGGAGCCCACCCTAGGGTAGCTCCGCCCCTAAAATCAACCACTTAAGTAAAAGAGAGAATCCCAACTAAAAACAAGGTTAAAATAGATGGAAACAAAAATAAATAATTACTGGTATTTAGTTAAAATTAGGTCAAAGTATCGTGTATTTATTTTATTACAAGAAAATATCTTGGGCTATTTAATAATGTTGCATCCGTTTAACCATGCATGAGATTCATACATTCTTAATTATTTCACTTTAATTATTACTTTCTTCATAAAAATGCAAGCAACGAGTCAGCAACAGCAACGATGAATACATAGTTTTTTTTTATTTCTTCTTCTTTTTCTTTTCTTTAATAGATATTTATGCTTTCCCGTTGCTTTTTCAAGTATGTGTTTTCAAACGCTAATTATAAGTATTTTTAATTTACTTTTGTTTAAAGTAAAAAAAATCGTTTCAAGCAAAAATAAAGGATTTTTGAAATTAATATTAAAAAAAATAGATTTTTTAGTATGTCCGGAAATTATAGTGTTTTTACTTTAAGCACCAAAAATATTTTAATTGATATTTATAAAATCAAATTGTTTAGCTGCTTAAATTTAACTACGCAAAAAAAAGATTTTGCAAATACTAAAAAACTACTTAGTATTGTTGCAAAACACACCATTAATTTAGAACTACTAAATTTGGGGATGAGATCATATGTCCAATTGGCGTCCGATTTAAACGGACGCAGCTTTATGTTGAAAAACTACAAATAAGATCGGATTGAAAAAATGATTTAATAAATAATTAAATAGTGCATTTTTTAATACAAAAACTACGTCGTTTTAAATCGATATAAAGTGGACAAGTATTGGACAATTCATCTAATCCCCTAAATTTGGTTATTCTTTGCTAAATTTTTCAAGAATATATATGTAAAATATTTTGCATAAAAAGGATAGATAAAATCTTGCACCGCCTAAGAAGCAATTGAATCTCACGTACGATTAAAACAAATTATATATTTTTTGGAATAAAATAAATATAAAGCGAAGTTTTTTTTTAGGGGAATGTCAAGAGTATACATTTCCACGTTTCAAAACGCAAAAATATACAAACTTTTCCATAAATGCAATAATATACAAACGATCCTACTTCACCCGCAGCAGTGTGTGTGCGCGGTGTGCGTGCAGAAGGGTGTGCAGTGGTTGTGCAGCTTTTGTTGGAATCTTTTTCTTTTTGAATAAGTATTCTCGAAATTAAGCAAAATAAAAGTTGCCGATTTTTTTAAAAAAACTAAAGTTATTTTAAAAAAAGCCTCTTTAATTGATATTTTCGTAAAACTAAAAACCCCAAGATATTCTTTTAAATATTTTAAAAACCCGAACGAAAATTTAATATTTTTGTATATTTAATTTAATTTAACAAAAATTTAATATTTTGTTAATTTAATTTATGAATTCAATTTGAGGAAATTTTAATATTTTAGTAAATCTAATTTACGAAATTTATGCAATTTTGATAATTTAATTTAAGAAATTTCATTAATTTAATTTAGGCATTTTCGTTAATTTAATTTAGAAATTTCGATAATTTATTTTTGGCAATTTCATTAATTTAATGTAGGCAATTTGTTAATTTAATTTAGGCAATTTTATTAATTTAATTAGGCAATTTTGATAATTTATCGAAAAACCGATTTTGTTAATTAGGCAATTTTGTTAATTTAATTAGGCAATTTTGATAATTTAATTTAGGCAATTTCAATAATTTAATCAATTTCGATAATTTAATTTAGGAAATTTCAATAATTTAATTTCAATTTCAATAAATTTAAAATATATATATATTTGTGCCGATCGACGGGCTTAAATTAAAAAAATTTATATATATAAAAAATTATACCTAAATTTAAAAAAAATTATTTGTGCCGATCGATCAAGACCGCCCGATCGATCGGGCATAAATTAAAATATATATATATATATATATATATATATATAAATTATACATAAATTTAAAAAAAAAAATTATATGTGCCGATCGATCGGCACCGCCCGATCGACGGCACTTAATAGCCGAAAAAATTAAATATATATATATATATATATATAAAATAATACATAAATTTAAAAATTAAAAAATTATATGTGCCGATCGACGGTCATCGCCCGATCGATCGGCACTTATATACTCCGAATAAATTATAATATATATATATATATATAAAATAATACATGGGGTTGGGGGTGGGGGTGGGGGTGGGGGTGGGGGTGAGGGGTGGGGGGTGGGGGTGGGGTGATCGGCCATGACCGACCGAGGCTGATCGGCCATGGCCGACCATGGGAGGGGGTGGGGGGGGCACATTAAAAAAAAAAAAAAAAAAAATCTTTGTGCCGATCGATAGGGCCGGCCCTATCGATCGGCACATATTAATTTTTTTTTCATCATAGGGTCGGCCCTATCAAACGTGATCGGCACGACCCTATCACATGTGATAGGACTACGCGATACGACCCTATCACATGTAATAGTAAGAATTGGGTAGAGACTGTATATTAACACTATTTTATTCTTACGTAAAACATTATCCAATATTCAACATCATCCTATATATTATCCAATTTCAAAAAAATTTTAAGATTATCCTATAAATTATCCAATTTCGAAAATAAATATGATACAATATTAATATACATAAATATTAAAAAAAAAATTATACGTGCCGATCGATCAGGCACACCCGATCGATCGGCTATGTAATATAAATATAATATACAAATATAATATAAATATAATATATAAATATAATATACAAATATAATATAAAATATATTTACGTGCCGATCGACGGCACAGCCCGATCGATCGGCACTATAATATCTAATATAAATATAATATACAATATAATATACAATATAAATATAATATAATATGTAATATAAATATAATATACAATATATTTATATTATATATAAATATATAATATGAATATACAATATATAAATATATAAATATATAGATATATAATATTAAGAAAAATTATACGTGCCGATCGATCGGCACACCCGATCGATCGGCACAATAATATAAAAATATATATATATACATAAATAAAAAATATATATATATACTCAAATCGGCACAATATTTTTTTGAATTTTAAATTTGCACATTTTTTGCATTTTCTAAAAAAAAATTAAAAAATAAATATAAGGTCCGATCGATCGGACAAGGCCGATCGATCGGACCATATTATTATTTTTATTTAAATTTCTAAAATAAAAAAATAAATTGACTATGTTAAAAAAAAATATTCTAAATAATCAAAATTACGGATGAGCTATCGTTGATTTCTAAATAATCAAAATTTCTAAATTTCTAAATAATCAAAATTTCTAAATAATCAAAATTTCTAAATAATCAAAATTTTTAAATTTCTAAATAATCAAAATTTCTAAAATAATCAAAATTTCTAAATAATCAAAATCTTCTAAATAATCAAAAGATCGTGATCAGACCATATTATATTTTTTTTAAAATTAGGATGTTATTAATAATCAAAATTATACTTAAAAAATCAATATAATTGAAATAAACTCATAAAAAATTATAAATTTTAAAATAAATATTTGATAAATATTTCGGGGAATATTATGAAATAGTGTAATAAAGCTTTATATATATCTATACATTAGCAAAATTAAACATGAATCATTCTTGAATGATAGAAGTACTTATGACTTTATATAAAAAATGAACTCATTTTTCAAAATATGAGAAGAAGTGGAATTTTTTTTTTTATTATGTCTCTATTATTATATTTCATAGTTATTAATGATATCATCAATATCCTCTTCGTATATCACTTTTCCTTGCTCGAACTCGATTTTTGAGGGTTCCGATCGATAGTATTCTGGGGTTTTGATCAAGGGTTTTGAGGGTTTAGAGGAATAGTATTTGGGGTTTTAATGAATAAGTAGTTGGGGTATCCCCTAATCATCCTATCGGCCTGATTGGATTGTATATACAACATGCCAGCACGAATAGTTTTATAGTCAAATTTCAATAAAATAATACCGTGATGACATGCCACAAATGGCCACGCTTTTACTTAAAATTAAAAAAATTAAAATTTATATATGGTCCGATCGATCGGCCTTGTCCGATCGACGGCCATATTAAAATTTTAAAGTCAACTAATTAAAAAAATTAAAATTTATATATTTAATATAACCGTCCCGATCGATCGGCCTTGTCCGATCGATCGGAACATATAAAATATAAATTTTAAAATTTTTTAATTAGATATGTCCGATCGACGGACAAGGACGATCGATCGGACAAGGCCGATCGATCGGAACATATATATTTTTATTTTTTTATTTTTTAATTAGTGAATGTAAATCTAATTAAATGGGTATGGCCGATCGATCGATCGGACATATATAAATTTGAATTTTAATTATCGCATGTCACTAGGTAAAAAGGTAAGTGAATATCTTTTCCAGCATTTTTTTTCTCCGTAAATAGTATATGTACACTTTGATTCTTGATTAAAAAACTAAAAAAAAAGCCGCATGAGACGAAATTATTCTCGCATGCATGAAGACAAAAAAAGGCCGGCATGAAAATAAAAATGTAAAAAAAAAATGGTCCGATCGATCGGACACGTTAATAAAAATTGTAAAAATAAAAATGGTCCGATCGACGGCCTTGGCCGATCGATCGGACCATATTTTATTTTTAAATTATAAAAAAAAATTAAAAGGTGCACGTTCGTCAAGAAAAAAAAAATCAAAGTTAAGAGAGAATTAAATAACTAAAAGACAAGACACTTCTCTCGCAAAAGTAAGAGGAAATAGAAAAACCTATTAACCTAAGTAACTTTATAAGGTTTCGGAGGGACAAAATGTACATTTTTGCAATTATGGAATCTCACGTATATTTTTGCATTTTCACACGTTTGTTTTGTACATTCTCGCACATCCCCTTTTTTTTCCTATAGGAACGCCGTTGAATAGCGAGACGATCAAGCTGTCACCCACCATGCCGGAGATGAGCCCCCACCACTTCCCATGGGTGTGCCTCCCCGACTTATCCTCCCGGAGAGTCATCTTCCAATACATGATCCAAAACAACCAAGCGGCAAAGCTAGCCAACCGCCTCATCTCGCAACTCCTCCGCCCGTGCCGGAGCCCGGAGCGCTCGACTTCATGCCGAACCGCACCCCCATCGGCCCCCTCCTCGCCTCCACCCGCCTTGGCAAGCAAGCCGGCTTCTTCTGGCCGGAGAACCCCACGTGCCTGGGATCGGCTCGACTGGCCAACCCCACAACTCCGTCATCTACGTGGCGTTCGGGAGCTTCACCATATTCGAAACGTATCGAGATACACGAGCTAGCCCTTGTGGCTAGAGCTCACCAATAGGCCCTTCCTATGGGTGGTGAGGAATGACATCACTAAGGATATAGAGAAAACATACCCACTAGTGGTTTTTGGAGAGGGTTAAAAATAGGGGGGAAGATAGTGGGGTGGGCCCCGCAGCCAGAAGGCCCTGGCCCACCCCGCCGTCGCGTGCTTTGTGAGCCACCGTGGGTGGAACTCGACTATCGAGAGCGTGAGTAGTGGGGTGCCGATGTTGGCCGGGCCTTATTTTACGGACGGCCTCGAATCGGACTTATATTGTGGATCATTGGGGGTGGGGGTGGGTTTTGAGAGTGATGAGAGTGGGGTTATTAGGAAGGAGGAGATTGGGAAGAAGGTGGGAGAAGGTTTTGGGTGATGGGGGATATAAGGAGAGGGTGGTGAAGCTTAGGGATGAGACTATGGATTGTGTTGGAGGAGGGTTGTCTAAGAAGAATATGAGTGATTTTGTGGATTGGATTAAGGGGAATTAGGGCCATGGTGAAGAAAGATTTGAATGTTCTTGAATTCGTTGAATTTTAATTAATGTAATTGTTACGTTGGTGGCTCAAATCATATTTGAGTATTATACCACATCGAAGAATTAATGAGTTCTTGTCATTATTGTTACTTATCTATAGATAGGAGCAATGATCGTATTTGATCGAACCACGTTAAATTCGTCTGCGTTTATATTTTCTTTTTGTGTTATTTAATTTTATTATCTCCATTGGATTCCAAGAATACGTTCATCGCATTTTGAGTATCCAAAGACCCTAACAGTAATCCAAGATTCATCTTGTTACATTGTTAGCAATGTTGTATCAGTAGAATCAATTATGTCATCTACCTTTGCATTGGGGATCTTCACCATTTGAAAAACTTGATCATAGGCGGATTCACGGGGCTCGTGTGTGTCGTCCCTCCTAAATCATGGTGAATCTATTTTATTTTAGTATTTCTTTTTGAAAAATAATATTTCATCTCATAATATTGTTGATTTCGCCCTCTAGCTCTAATTTAAAATTGCAGATTTCGTCTCTTCTCCTAATTCATGAGGCGTGGGGCTACAACCCTTATATTATTTTTCGTAATTTGTGTTTATATGTGTGGGAGATTTATCATATAGTATTCCTAAAATTGTATATTTCGTCTCCTTTCAAATTTTCTGTTCCTCCCGAAGTCCAAATTTTGGATCCGCCACTAGTCCAAGGTGAAGGCCTAGCCCAAATATAATCCAAAGTGAAAGTGATTACAGACAAATGCTTGATGTTTTTAATTATATGGTATGTTTAAGGGGAATTAAGTTAATAAACAATTAATTGCGAATCTCAATTTCTGAACAAGGATATTACATTACAATTATTTAATTACATTAATGCAGTCACGTGCATCAGCCGCTATTGATCCCATGATTTTATTTTATTTTATTTTAATACAAATAACCACATGCACACATGTGGCATAATTGAATTCCAACCCTAACTAGCCAAGCAATCTCTACTAACATATTCATGAACCTCTTTTCTTGATGTTTTTAGACAATGCAGTTGAATCCCACATTCATTTCAAGTTTGTACTAATCCCTTTTCTTTTAATAAAGTTTTTTTTCGAGTATCGACATTGGTTAATTATTTTCCACGGCTCCCAAATTGTATATTTATCATGTTTCTTGTTTACAACTTTCGAAATTCGAAATTGCAGATTTCGTCCCGGAATTACGGGAGTGGGATAGTTGTCTTGAAAAGGAAGGAGGTGGGAAGGAGAGGTGGGAGCATGCAGGGAATGTGCAGAACATGGTATACAATTCATGCTGCTTCACTGTCTCACATGTAATCTCTCTCAAAGGTACAACCCTCTTTCCCTACTACATGTGCTCTCCATGTGCATTCTCTTATCTCTCTCTCTCTCTAGTTTAGAGTTGTACCTTGGTGGCCCATACCACATTTGCATGTGCCCTCTTAGTCTTAGGAGGCCACCATAACCCCTAAAAAGCAATTAGGGTTCACAAGGTACAAGACCCTTTTAAAGGGGGAAAATGACTTGGATGTCCCTTGTGTGTTCAAGGTGTAACTTGGGATAGCATTTGTCACTACTCAAAAAAGGTGTCTCATTAATTCTATGTACAATATCATGATTTTTTTTAAAATTTTCCTCTTGTTCTCTTCACCTTTTGAAGGTGCAATTATACTCTCTGTGGTTTAATTAGGTGCGATATATTTCTTCGTAGTTTCTGTTTTGTTGTATGTTGCTTCTTACGTGTATTTTATCAGATTTATTTCGTCTTATAAATATTGAAACTCCCTTCAGATTATAATACATATGTCTAGATAATTGCATAGGTATTAAGATAAAACCTATTAAACCACAAGGGAGGTCGATTTGTGTATTTTATCACGTGTGAGTCGTAGGGGGATTGCACCTCTTTACAAACCACAAGGGGTACCTGCGTGAAATTAAAGGGAAAAAAATTTGCACTCGCGCGAAACCATAATGAGATAAATTGCACTCGTAACGCCTTTTAATCACAAATTCTTATATCGATTTTATAGATCTATGTTGTGTAGCTAGTTTTCAATTAAAACTTGCATTGATGAAATAGTATAATTTTTAAATTGAGAAAAACAACAATGAATTACTACTACATAAGAAGGGGTATTTTAGGATATTTATGTTGGTGATTCAACTTGTGCCGCCTTCCCGCTCGTAAAATTGGCGTCCTATTTTCGGCGAAATTACGAAACAGCCCCCTAAAGAAAATATCTCTTGTGCGTGGCCCCGCCTTGCCACGTGAACCTAATTTTGTAGGATTCATTTAATTATTAGTCCTTTCTCCCGGATGAAACGTTCCTTACCTTTTCGCAGTAATTTATACTGACGACTTTTATCCGTTAGGAGAGAAATGATGCGAATGGCATCCATAAAAAATAACTTTTTTGTGAGATAGATTTATTTTCTCTTTAGAAAACAAGTGACATTTATATGGGATAACTCGAAATGTAATACATGACGTTTCATATGGGACTTATTTGGGAATATTTTTATTATATTAATAGGAGTATAAATTAGGGGAAAGGTCCAAATGATTTATTTCTTTGTTTTCAGTTTTCTTATTTTTCTGATGTTTTCTCAACATGTTATTTTAATTATGAATATTTGAAATATAAAACGAATTTTATCGAGTAAGTTGTTGAAATAGAAAAATGAAATTTTGTTTTAATAATCACATTAGAAAATAAAATCTTACACTTAACATTCATCGATCAAATTATAGTTGAAAAAAAAAAAATTCAAACACTCATTTTAACCTAACCGCATTTAACCCCCTACATCACATGACTACGCCCTCATCTTAGTGATGGGACGTGTAATGAGAATATATAATGAATAGAAGATTCCTACCAACCATACCCCCGCATACCGAACAATTAAAATTTGAAACAAACCAATAAGAATGAGACAAAAAATGACCACCGAAAAAATCAAATTAGGAGCTTTCACTAAAAAAATGAAAAATTCATAATCATGAAATCTGAAATTACGTACTTGCTTGCCTCATTTAACTTGTCTTGCTTTTTTGAAGACAAAGATTAAAATGATTGACTCGTTGTGCATAGATAAGTGAGTCCACAAAGAAAATTAAAAGTTTGTGCAGGAATTACTTTCTATTTGGACAAGTCAAACGGGACAATTCGAAAAGAAACGAGTCAAGTTGTATGGGACTAGGGTTGTAAGTCTAATCAAATATTTTTGATTCGATTCAGTATTCGTATTCGAATTTTTGATATTCGAGTTCGAATATAAATATTCGATTTGACTCAATTAATATTCAAATATGAATACAAAATTAAAATATTCGATTCGATATTCGAAAATATTCGATTGAGTATAAATATATAATACATTTATAAATATATTTTTATATTAAATACATTTTATGAAACTTATTATAAATTTGTTTCTTAAAAATATTAATTTGAATCTAATAGTTTCAGATAGAATCGAATAGTATTAAATATATAGCGAATTCGAACCGAATATTCGAATACTATTATTTATAAAATATTCAAATCTAGTCGAATAATTCAAATATAAATAACAAATCGAATACGAATCAACTTTAATATTCGATAATGAATCGAATATGAATATGAATATTTGAATACGAATCGAATATCAAATCGAATACTATGTTATTTTATTCGATTCGATTCGCTTACAACCCTATATGGGACGTAGTGAGTACTAGGAAAAAGTACCTCGGTGAAGATTTTTATTTTCTTTATTTATTTAGTTGTGATTTTATTTTGATTTATTGGATAATATCCTCAAGCGTGACATCCTTCAATTTAATCGAACCCATGTTAATTTCATTTATTATTTCGTTTTTTTAATTGGTGAAAAACTCCAAATGGCATTTTCCAAATTTCCCAACACAATCTACACCCCCTATTTATAACACGCCATTCCTCCACCCCCGTTACACCGTATTCCCATTTCCCCTCCAACTCCCCCGCTCACCGCCGCCGCAGCACGCCGTCGTCATGTGCTCAAAGCCGAGAATCTCCTCACCCACCGCCGTCAGAAGGCTATCGAGCTCCTCCAGACGCCTCAGAAAGCGCCAGCTCAGCCACAGCAGCTCCGCCAGCATCCGCGGCGGCGCATCCTCGGTCTCCGGTAAGCTGGAGGCGCTGCGGAATCTCATCCCCTCCGAAACCGCGGATGAGTATCCCGATCAGCTCCTCCGGGAAACCGCCGATTACATCGTGCTCCTCACAACTCAGGTTCTGGTTCTGCAGAAATTGGTCGATTTCTACGGTTCGCAATCGCAGGAGGATTGCGATTGTGTGTAGTTTCAACGGTCTCGTAGATGCTACACCGATTCGATACACTCGAAGATTATTATTATTATTATTTTAATAATTTATTTGCACATATGAATGTGTGTAAATAAGCTAAAGAGGAACGAAATTAGGGCAAAAGAGATAAAGAAAGAAGAAGGAAATTAGCACTTCTTCTTCTTCATGCCAACAATGCACCACTCTCTTCTCTCTCCTCTCTCTCTCTCTCTCTCTCTTGTATTGGTTTAAACTAGAAGTGAAATCAGTATAGATAGTTTTATGTTATAGGAACTGAGATTAATTTTCCCGATTCATGTGCTTCTTGATATGAATTTTTGATATTTAAAATTGGAATCCAACAAGAGAATGGAGGGCATGCAAATGTGCTTCCCGAATCATGCAAATTTATCTCCACCAATATTTTTCCCTATAATTTTACTAAGGAACGATTCGGCCAATATTTTTATAATTTTTTTATTAAATTGAGAAGAAATTGGCTAAATTAATTCTCAATAAGAATTTGAATAAAAAAATATTGTTCGAATTGCTCTACTAAAAACTTATTTCGAAACTATCCTGATATTATATTTTAATACAGTATATATTTTTTGATTTAGTTGACTAACCAATGAATGATCAATTTTGCCAAATTATAAACTTTTGAGGACCAATTTAATAAAGAAAATCGAATGAATGATTAATTTAGCTAAAAATGAAACATTTGGACACATTTAAGCCAATTTGTCTGGTATTTATTTAAATTCTATAATATTAATCTATTTTTATACTAGAGGTAGAAGGCTAGAGAATAATAGAAATAACATAATTCTCTTTATAATTGTCAAGAATTTACTTTTTTTAAATGTTTTTGATTTTTTTTGAATTTTGTATTTCAGTCCTTAAATTGCATTTTAGATCAATGTATTGGTTGTGTATACAATTAAACTTCGATAAAGTAATAATCTCACCAAGATAATAATTTTTTCCTAGGTCCCAATACGGGTCAAAGCACTAAAAATAATGTTCGATGGAATAATAACTTCGTTAAACGAATATTTTTTCTCGGCTTTGCGTCATTATGTGTAGGATTATAAATAATAATTTGAGAAAGTTATGAATAATTATGATTGTAGCAATTTTTCACATGATATCTGAAATAAACCAGACAGAGCTGGCCCATTGTGTGCATGAGTCCACATGCCATATTATGGTGTGGCTGCCCCCAGAGAATTACTACTCCTTGGCTGCTTTTTTTCTTAAATAAAATTATTCAAGAAATTCGAACACGAAGTGTAATAGAGGATTTCGTGGATCTCGTGTGCAAATCTCGATTTAGTGCTTATTACGATGAAATGTATCGATTTAACATAAAATATCAAAATTGTAATAAACTAAAGAGAATACGATAATAATAGAGAGAGGTGATGAAATGTGTATTATTATGGGGATTGAATACCTCTATTTATGTAGCATCTGGATGCGCTAAGTAGGTTTTTGGGATTTATACGATCATTACAATATATTGTAAGTATATATATATAATATATTTACAAATGAAATGACCTTTATCCAAATAGAGTATATAATTATTAATAATGGTCATTTCATTGGTTGATACAAATTGAAAAACCCATCAAAAATGAAAAAATCTAACAAATGATTATCTCTTTTAAATGTACACACTTACTATATTTGTCCCTGTAAAAGTAGTTCATAAATTTTCGGCACGGGAATTAAGAGAGTAGATAATAAAGTATGAGAGAAAAGATGAGTTGGATAATGAAGTATGAGAGATAAAATGAAATGAGATAATAATAACCGATCGTAGATGATAAAGTATAATATATAGTATTAATTTTTGGCCAAATAAAGTCCGGATCGCTTATAGTGGAAAGTCTCAATTGGGAAAGCAAGCCACTTTTAGGTAGTGTTTGGAATAAATTAAATAAGCCTATTTTTGAGTTTTTTTTACTTCAAAAAGTATTTTTTTAATGTTCGGAACCTATGCTTCTATTTTTTTGTATGCCTAAAATAAGCTGGAATATGTAAAAGCCCGTAAACTGGCCAGATGTGCTTTTTAAAAGTAGAAGTAAAAAAAATCGAAAAGCAGCTTATGAGAGTTTATGCAAAACTCGCTTCCTTTGAAATTAAGTGTTTTTCTAATATTACAAACAATAACAATTTGCTTAACAACAACTTTAAGTAACTTTAAGATAAGCAACTAAAAAGTTGCTTATAAAAACTCTTCCAAACACTACCTTAGTGGAACGGAGGTAGTATTAAATAAAGATAGATGTCGTCATTTCATTAGTTTCAAATTGAACACCCATCACAAATGAAAAAAAAAATCGAATCTTCCCTTTCAAATGGAGAGTAAAGAATTGGGGACATGATCAACTTTTTCGGCCTCATTATAAGTGGCGCCAAATCCTCTTGAAAACGAGGGTGCTTTCGGGAATGCGAACACGTGTGGTGCATAGTTGTCTTCACTCGTGTTGTATGGTGTTGGGTTAAGTCCCGTAACAAGCACAACCCTCATGTTTAGATGCCATCATCGAATTTGGAATCCTAAACAAACTCTCGGTGATAAGCAGGAGGAAGGTGAGGATGACGTCAAGTCATCATGCTAGTTCATAGACTCAATAGGCTCATAGCCTCATGCAAAGGTCATTAAAAATAATCTTGGGCTGGATTTTTTTATTTTTGGGCTTGGCGTTTTGGGCTAATCTTCCCCCATTGACGTATTGGGCTTAGTTTTCTTATTGGGCCGGGCTTTTTTATTTTATTCGTCTCGTTTCGTCGAAGAAATGTTGAGTAGGGCCCACAGTGAACGTCATCCATTCCAACCTGCTTTCTCTCTCCTAATTTTCGTTGTGTATTTTCAATTTTTCATTGATCGCCCTCATTCATTTTCCTTCCATTTCTTAGCAATGGATTGGAATTCATAGCTGTGGAAGGCGTTATTGGTAAGACTCTCTTACATTTTCTTTTCTTTTTTTTTCTTTTTTTCTTTGTCTAATTATAGTATCGATTAGGGTTTGGTTCGTTTGTGAAGGAATTGATTTTGGGGTTCGATTTCTGACCTTTTCCCTGCGAATTGATCTTGCTGATTGACGTATTAGTGTTTTTAACGCGGTTTATCTCGTCTCCACGTTGAGTGCGTATGATTGCAATTTTTTAAATTTTTTTTTTTTACTTGCTCGAGTGTTATCTCAGTGTTTATTTCTTCTGTTCAGATGCTAGAACTCGTTGATGAATTTGTGTAATTGTTGTATTGATTTTTCGTTATTTGGGTGTGATCTAGAACTTCTACATTACAGGGTTGATAAGTATTATCAAGAATTCTCATGGTATTAGCATGTTGGAACCTGTATACTGTGATTCCAAGCCATGAAACTTCTTTGAAGTGTTCGGTTTATTATAGTGTGTTGATAAGAACTTGTGATTTGGATAAGTTTTTTAGGCTAATGCTTTAGAAAATGTTGCTACTTTCTTTAAATCTGCCCTAAATTGGGATGGGGAGGAGGATTTGTCGCTCGTAGGAGGGAGAAAAAACCAGCAAAGCCACATGCTTGTGGTAGAAAATCTTGCTTTCTTTATTATAGTTTTTGTGTATCGAAAAGGCTAAGTTTACGCTGAAGCATTTTATCTTATGATCTGATCGACGTTTACATAATCATGAACGAATGTGAAATGCCATCACTTGTCTTCCTTTTAAGCATAGCCTTTGTAAAGTTTAGTCCTTAAGCAAAGATTGGCAGTTGATATATTCTACTACTTGATTGGTTTTAGGAACTGATGTGAAGTTAGAACTGCTCTGCCTCCAATTTTGCAAACTTAGTTCACGCGAAAGTATATATTTTTCTGCGGAGATGTCAAGCGAGGAGATTTTCAAAGCTGTTTTCCCTTTCCTAGAAGGCAAGGATCTAGCAAAATGTATGTTGGTTTGTAAGAATTGGAAAGAGATTGCCCAAGATGATTACCTATGGAAATGCTTATGTGCAAAGAGGTGGCCGTCTGTCTGCAAGCAGTCTTCCCCACCTCTTCGTCGTACCACAAGCTATTCAAGTCCTTCCACAAACGCCAGAGGAGCAGAACTCTTCTTCCACCAAGACTATCCTTCGACGACTTGGTGTTCTACATAGACATTTGGACCGAAGACAAGCTTACGTTCTCCGAAGTGGTTCAAGGTCCTGCCCTCCAAAAGGGTACTTGGAGTCCGCCATCTGGGATTTCCGACGTTCTAAGGATTCACTTAGCGAGTACGGATTACAAGATGACGTTGCCTATGCAGCCGAGGTTTGAAATCCCTTTGGGTCAGACTGTGAGTGTCTCTGTGTTGGTGGGTAGGAAGGATTCTCAGAAAGTGGCTTGCATCATAAACAAGTCTGTTTTCGACTACATAGATCACTCCACGTACCGGGCATTGGCATTTGACTACCTCGACTTGTCGCCTTCACACCCTTTCGTATCGGGTGTTAGGGCGTGGATATCCCTGCTCTTCATGGACCATGGCAATGGAAGTGCCATCGATGTCTTTGGGATCGAACTGGACTCTCTGCGACGCTGCCAACTCGGAGGATCTGGTTTTGTGGCTTCTAGACATGCTTCATTGGAAGTAGATACATATAGATATAAACTTACTTGCCTAATGAACCAGAAATAGCCTATTTGGTTTAACTCTTGCTTTGGACAAATCTTGTATGTATATTTCATTGTGTTTGCTAATTGCTAGTATTTCACATTTCTTAGTTTTGTATTCTCCTTTGGATATCTATGCAATGGAAAACTGATTTGCTTTTGTGGTTATTGCCTGCATTTTTGTCATATTCTTTGATTTGCAGATTGGATTGTGAATCAAACAGCTTCCCCTTGCTTCTTCTAAACAATGTCTCTTTGTGTTTTCCTTCAGTTATACTTGGATATCTGATAAGTTGAGTCAATAAAATTATTATTACCTCCTCCGTCTCATGGAAAGTGTCTCTCCTTTCTATGGAGTGCACGGATATTAAGAAACTTGTATTGTGTGGCGTATATTGTTTGATTTTTTGGGCTGTTAATTTTGGGCCATACATTCTTTGCTTTTTTTTAAAAACAATACACTTATTATGGGACGGCTAAAAAGTTGAATACAAGATATTTTCTATGGGACGGAGGAAGGACTTCATTGCAATTATCTTGTGATCAAAGGTTAGATATTTGAATCTTATCGATGCCCCTAGGTGTTTGAATGTTTTATATGATTAGTTTAGTTTAGTTTGTACTTTGGTATGGAGCATGAACCAACTATTTTCTTTTAGATTCAATAGGGAAAAAATCATTTTTTGTCCTTCAAGTTGGTCCCCATGGGATGGCCCACTGGCCGTCAAGGTGGGCGCCGGGACCGATAGGCCCCGAGCTCAATTCCCACCAAGCACCGCTAGATTACCGTCACCCTGTCACATTAAGGGTGGCTGAACCCTCCCCGTGTGGCTTGCGGACTACCGCACAAGGAGCGTGGCTTACATACAAGACGCGACCGAAGGTAACTGGCCAGGCGCATTGCATGAATCAAAAAAAAAAATTGGAATGGACTAACATAATGAACTAAAGTCAAATCTGACGTAACCTAATCGACCACAAACGATTATTTTTCCAGATTCAATAAGGCATAGCATTAAGCTACAAACAGTGAAATAGTGTCAAATACCAATTTAAAGATTACCTTATTTTAAAAAAAAAAAAAAAAACTTTTTCATACTAATAAGGGTGTGTTTACTATTAATATTTAAAATTAAATACTTTTTGTATTTATGAAAATTATAGTACTTGAACTATCAAAAATATCTCAATTGATATTTATAAATTTAAACAACTTGACTGCTTAATCCTATACTCCCTTCGTCCCATTAAAAGTGTTCCTTTTTTTTCGTTACGGAGATCAAAAAAGTAGTGTTGTATAGTGTATATTATTTGACTTTTGGATAATTGATTTATGTAAATACATTCTTTACTTGTTTTAGAAAAATTTAATTAGGAAGTAAGGACGCTTAAAATGGGACGGATGGAGTAGAAACTACCCATAAGCCAGAAAGTAGATTCTACAAAACACTAAAAAGCTACTTATCATAGGAGCTTTCTTAACTGTGTTTTGCTTAAAGTTGAAAGGAATTGCTTTGGGGTTGTGATATCAATAATAAAAATCGAATATATTTTGGTGATTTCAAAAATTATGTGCTTTAAGCACCAAAAACATCTTAATAGATACTTTAAAAAATTTATCAATTAAACAAGCTTTAGTTGCTTAATTTTAAAGAAAATTGTTACAATAAGCAGATTTTCTAAACACTAAAAAAACTAATTATGATATTAATATAGTTAAACCTCGATAAAGAATATTCGATAAAGTATTAATCTCGCTAAGATAATAATTTCTTCAGCCTCCCGATATGAGTCAATGCACTAAAATAATGTTCGATAAAGTAATAACCTCATTAAATGAATATTTTTTCTTAATCCTAAAGCTTATTACTTTATCAAGCGTTTAACCGTAATTACTTAAAATAAGCATATGTAAACAAACCATAAAAAATTACTTACATGAAAGTAGTTATAAAAAGCATTTGCAAACCTACCAAATTATTTGGATGTTGACTTAAGAGTATGATATTTAATTCCATCGGTCCTATATGCACTAATCTATTGATACATTAAAATCAAATTTAATATATTTGAATTTCAGCCATTAATAAGCTGAAAAATTTCAACTATTTTCAAATTGTTGACATTCTTCAACTTTTTCTTCAAACCCTTTTAGCTAGATTAAATGTTTATTTAATTTCATTTAAAATAATTGCTAAAATATCAACCTTTATTAATGACTTGACTATCTGAATTGATTTCTAAAAATTAGTAATTAATTTTGTTTTTTGTATTCTTTTTTATTTTTTTGGTTTAAAATGTAGCGTTTTCCATGTTTTGCCCTTCCCCGAGTTTGTCGGTGGAAGGGTATTTTCGTGTTTTCAACGGTTGTACGGGCGCAGATCCTGCTCATCCAACGACTATTTAATGAGCTACCCGCGCTTCGCACACTTCACTTCACAGATATCTCTCTCTCTCTCAAACGGATAGCAGGAATTGGAGGAAAATTGTTCGTTTCTTCTGGTGCCAGAATTCATTAATCTTGTGTTTTATTGATTCTGTTGATCATTTTCAATGCGGATTTGTGTTGGCGAATTGTGCGTGTTGTATGACTTTTTGGTGTAATTGTTGTGCTGGTGAATCTCGATTTAATTAGGTTTAAATCTGTGTTGTCTGTGATAGATCTGAGACGTAGCTGCTCGCATTTCACGCGATCTCGATACAATTCCTTGATTTATATGTATTTTTCCGACAGATTTGCTGAGTTTTAATATATCTGATGGCTTATGATTTAGCTTGGATTTCACGTGTTGGGTTGGGAATGATGACATGCAGAGATTTTTGAAAAACTGATCAGGATTTTTTGAGTTTATATGTCTGATCTTCTCTTTAGATGGTTTGATAGATTTTTTCTTTAAAGGTGGTTCTGTTGACATGAGATCTGATCTTTTAAATGCTTCACATTCTGCTGCATTTGTTATCATGAATTATGGAGCTTGCGATCAATGTGAGTTGAATCAAATGGATTTTCATTGAATTAATGGAGACAGAAGCTGGATGATCGGTTCATCATTGTATCTATCTTTTGTTGTGTGGAAATAGATGCTTTTGTTTAACAACCGAACATGCTTCCTTCACCTCTTGTGCGATATTGGCGTGATGATCGATATGTGGAATGGAATTGTGTGGGATCATATGCTTATTTTGTGTCGATAGGGTACTGCCATAATGTGCTTGTGTTTTCCATATGGATCTGTGTTTCTGATTATTGATGCAAATTTCTGTGTATGATTATCATGAGCAACCTTCTGCCAGAATGTAATCTTAACAACAAGTTCATTTTCTTAGGACACTAAAACAAAGGAAACATGGTGAAGATATGCTGTATTGGGGCGGGGTACGTGGGAGGCCCTACCATGGCCGTGATAGCACTCAAGTGTCCGAAAATTGAAGTGGTTGTAGTTGACATTTCTGTTCCTCGTATCAATGCCTGGAACAGCGACCAGCTTCCCATCTATGAGCCAGGGCTTGATGATGTGGTGAAGCAGTGCCGTGGCAAGAATCTCTTCTTCAGCACAGATGTTGAGAAACATGTAGCTGAAGCTGACATAGTCTTTGTCTCAGTCAATACTCCTACCAAGACTAGGGGTCTAGGAGCTGGTAAAGCTGCAGACTTGACATACTGGGAGAGCGCAGCCCGTATGATTGCTGATGTCTCTAAGTCGGATAAGATCGTGGTGGAGAAATCCACAGTTCCAGTGAAAACTGCTGAGGCTATTGAAAAAATCTTGACCCACAACAGCAAGGGAATCAACTATCAGATTCTGTCCAACCCAGAATTCCTTGCAGAAGGGACTGCAATTAAAGATCTTTTTAACCCGGACAGGGTTCTCATCGGAGGCAGGGAAACCCCAGGAGGCCTTAAGGCTGTTAACACATTGAAGGATGTTTACGCACATTGGGTTCCTGAAGACCGTATTCTCACCACCAATTTGTGGTCTGCGGAGCTCTCGAAGCTAGCTGCTAATGCATTCTTGGCACAAAGAATCTCATCAGTGAACGCCATGTCTGCTCTCTGTGAGGCTACCGGAGCAGATGTTTCCCAAGTGTCTTATGCTGTTGGTACCGACTCAAGAATCGGACCCAAGTTCCTCAACGCGAGTGTGGGCTTCGGTGGGTCCTGCTTCCAGAAGGACATTCTGAACTTGGTCTACATCTGTGAGTGCAATGGCCTTCCTGAAGTTGCAGAATACTGGAGACAAGTGATCAAGATTAATGACTACCAGAAGAACCGTTTCGTGAACCGAATCGTGGCATCCATGTTCAACACAGTTGCTAACAAGAAAGTAGCCATCTTGGGATTCGCCTTCAAGAAGGACACCGGTGACACTAGAGAGACGCCAGCTATCGATGTTTGCCAGGGGCTTATGGGAGATAAGGCCCAGCTCAGCATCTACGATCCTCAAGTAACCGAGGACCAAATCCAACGCGATCTTTCGATGAACAAATTCGACTGGGACCATCCCCTCCATCTCCAGCCAATGAGCCCCAGCTCGGTGAAGAAAGTCCACTGTGTTTGGGATGCCTACGACGCGACCAAGGATGCACACGCAGTCTGCATCCTCACCGAGTGGGACGAGTTCAAGAATCTTGACTTCAAGAAGATATATGACAACATGCAGAAGCCAGCTTTTGTGTTTGATGGGAGAAGCATTGTTGATGCCAATAAGCTGAGGGAGATTGGTTTCATTGTTTACTCAATTGGGAAGCCACTTGATGCTTGGCTCAAAGACATGCCTGCTGTTGCTTAAATCCAGTCAGCCATTAATCCATGATGCATAACTGTGAGGGCCTTCTATTCTTCTAACTATATAAGTCTTTATCAGCTATTTACATTATTTATTTTGATAACACTCATTTTTTTCTTTTTTTTTTTCACTGGGGATATCTAATACTCCCTCCATCCCGCTTCACTTGGCATCATTTCTTTCTAAGACTGGAGATTAAGCAAGAGTGGTTGATACAGTATAGAGGAGTAGGCCCCATTAAAGAAAAAGTGAAAATTGATGTAGTAATCATTTTTCTTTTTAGGAAGTGGGACAACCCGAAAAGCGAAAGCGGCATGCTCAAACGGGATTGAGTGAGTACAATCTTGGTCTGTTTGTATGATTTTACAAGCTGTCTTAACCCCACATTTAGTAGGTTTACTTGCCCAGTTTCGTGTTAATCTTGTAGTTTGCAGAAAATAAATCAAGTTTTTGTTTATGGTGCCACTGAGTTAAAAGTCATGTTAAATACCAACTAGCTCGTCTCCCGAAAGATTGGGTAAGATTATGCCTTAGTACTTTGATAAAATTCACGTATTTGAATTCGTTGTTCCATTAATTCAATACATGATTACTCTCTGGTTTCAAAACACTCGATCTTAAGTGAGGTCGAACTCATATGTGAACCCAAAATATGTGCAAAGTTTGTGATATGAGAAGCAACCATCCCAAATTTGAATGACATAATACATCATGTTATATTAAAATTAGAAGTAACACCAATCTTATATATTGTTTCTTTATATAATGTGTTTCCTAGTACAAATTTCATTTTCCATCACTTATTTTTACTAATTCTATCATTATTATACATTATGAAGATAATGTTTTGAACAACTTAAATAAGATGTTTTTGGATTTTTTCACCGCGTAAACATTTTTTTAATGTTTGGAATGTATTCTTCTGCTTTTTTAACTTAAAATAAGCCAAAATGAACGTAAACTCATAATCTCGATCATAATCGCTTTTCAAAAGTACAATAAAAAAATTGAAAAATAATTTATGAGAGTGATTACATTATTTTTTTTTAAAATGTACAAACACTAATTGTTTAAAAGAAAATTTAAGCAATTTTAATAATAAGTAGCTAAAAACTCGTTTATAAAAATTAGCCAAATTGGCAAAAATAGTCATCAAACTTCGCGATTTTGCGATTTTCGTCCTCGAACTATTTTTTTTGTTTTCTTGTCCCCGAACTCGTTGTTTTTGAGATTTTGGTCCCGACGTCAAATTTTCCGTCAATTTAAACGGCAATTTATTTATTTTTTTGTTTTTTTTTTTTAAATAAAAGGGCAGAATCGAATTTTTTTTTTTTCTCGAGGACCAAAATAGCAAACGAAAATTAATTTAGGACCTATTCAAAGATGAATATACGAAAAATATACGAAAAACATGAAAAATAAAGTAAAAATATACGAAAAAATATATATGAAAAATATACGGAAAAAATACGAAAAATAGTTAAAAAATGCGAAAAATACGAAAAATATATGAAAAAAAATACGAAAAAAATATGAAAAATACGAAAAATATACGAAAAAAATGATACAAAAAATAGTTAAAAAATGCAAAAATACACGAAAAATACAAAAAATATACAAAAAATATACGAAAAAATGATGAATAGTAAAAAATATACGAAAATATATATGAAAAATATACGAAAAATATATGAAAAATATACGAAAAAATATAGTAAAAAATGATGAATAGTAAAAAAAATATGAAAAATATACGAAAAATGATGAATAGTAAAAAAAATATACGAAAAATGATGACATTAGTGGAAGGACATTAACGGATATACGAAAAATATACGAAAAAATGATGACATTAGTGGAAGGACATTATGAATAGTACCACTATTTAGAAAAAAAATATATATATTTATATATATATATATATATATATATATATATATACACTATGTACAATAGTATATAGCATACATGATTCGGGGAGCTTGGACAGTGCTAGTGGTCCCTGGCCTAAGCTCCAAGTGACTACTCGTAGGGGGCGGGTGGGTTCTACTAAAACCCTTACATCTTAACCCTAGGGGCAGGGGATGTAACGCGCCCCGGTTATCCGTGGCACTTTTCGTATATTCGTTAATGTCCTTCCACTAATGTCATCATTTTTCGTATATTTTTTTTACTATTCATCATTTTTTTCGTATATTTTTCGTATATTTTTCATATTTTTTTTACTATTTCTCGTATCATTTTTTTCGTATATTTTTCATATTTTTTTCGTATATTTTTTGTATATTTTTACTATATTTTTCGTATTTTTCGTATATTCATCTTTGAATAGGTCCTAAATTATTTTTTTGTATATTATTTTACTATTCATCATTTTTTTCGTATATTTTTCGCATTTTTTTACTATTTTTCGTATCATTTTTTTCGTATATTTTTCATATATTTTTACTATATTTTTCGTATGTTTTTCATATTTTTCGTATATTCAACTTTGAATAGGTCCTAAATTAATTTCGTTTGCTATTTTGGTCCTCGAAAAAAATTCCGATTTTGCCTTTTATTTAAAAAAAAAAAAAAAAAAAATAAATTGCCGTTTAAATTGACGGAAAATTTGACGTCAGGACCAAAATCGCAAAAACAACGAGTTCAGGGACAAGAAAACAAAAAAAAAATAGTTCGAGGACGAAAATCGCAAAATCGCGAAGTTTGAGACTATTTTTGTCAATTTGCCTAAAAATTATTACAAACTTTGCCGTGAATTAGACTTTCGCCATTTAATTAGGAAAGTGACTAATATTGTACTCCACTCGGCCTCATGAAAGTGTTTTATTTTTTTTTCCATGTTCCATCGAAAGTAAAACACTTTCTATGGGACTGATTGAATAATATACAATATAAATTAAATTAATTGAAAAATACACATAATATGCAAATGAATTTCCAAAATGGTAATTAAATTAATTAAAAAATACACATAATATGCAAATGAATTTCCAAAGTCGTGAGAATACGGGTTATTAGTGAAATAAGGCACGAAATACAGCCGATTAGCATATTTAACACGAACTTTTAACTGTGCCGAATTAATGCATATACTTTCATTTTTTGCAATTTAAGACATGGTCGGATTCCCAATTTTTTTCAGGCACGGAGTGCTCGATTTGGACATCTACGTGTACTATATGAAACTACGTCGTTTTGTACCTAAAAAAAATTGGCAGATTAAAGCATAAACTTTGTAAAAGTTTCAATTTAAACATATCTCATTTAAATAATCACAATTTAAAGCATAAACTTTGATCAAAATAGCAAAACAACTTAGCTAACAAATCCTTCACAACCTTCTACCTAATAGAAATTATCTAAAAAAACACTTATCCAAATTCAATCAAATAAAGAGAAACATAAAATCCAAATAAATATAAATTTTGAATTTATTTAAAATTTAATTTGAGTTCTTCTTTGGAATTTATGTCCTTTAATCGATTCTTTTTTGGATTTTATGTTCCCCTTTAAATGATTTATTCTTCAATAACTCCATATCTTATCTTCTTTGTTTTTTATGCTAAAAAAGATTTATGGAATTACTTGTACAGTAAATATTTGTGAGTTAAATAAATTTCTCTAATTATTTTATTTGAATTTTATATTCCTCTTTATTTGATTGGACTTGATAAGTATCTTTTTAAATAATTTTTATTAGGTAGAAGGTTGTGAAGGATTTGGTAGCTACGTTGTTTTATTTATTTTGGTCATAGTTTGTTAACTTTGCTATGTTATGCACTATGTCGGTTAATGTTTAATCTCTTCAGATATATGCTTGTGTTCTTTTTGTTTTTTTGTATCCTATTTTGGTCACATCTTTATTGGTCTCGTAATAGTTTTTTGGGATTTTTTTGGGAATTCAATTCAAATAATCGAAGGTTTATTATGGAATAATCTAGTGAAACAAGCAAAATTTATGCTTTAAATTGTGATTATTTAAATGTGATATGCCTTAAATTGAATTTTTTACAAAAGTTTATGCTTTTTAATCGCCAATTTTTTTGAGGTACAAAATGACGTGGTTTCATATAGTACACGTAGACGTCCAACTCAAAGACTCGCGGCCGAAAAAAATTGGGAATCCGACCATGTCTTAAATTGCAAAAAAATGAAAGTTTATGTATTAATTCTAAGACAATTAAAAGTTCGTGTTAAATATGCAAATCGGCTATATTTCGTGCCTATAAACGAAATGAAAAGGTGATATCCTTTCCGAAAAAGTGAAAAATCAAAGAGATTCTATCAACGGAAATTTCTACCGCCGTAAAAGAAAAGTTACACAGCAAGAAACGTTAGCGTTGCTCACAAGCTTCACGCCCTTCCGGTACGACGTCGTACCACAGACCACGTTGAACCGTAACAGAAATTTGTATGACTCATTTTTTACCACGACGTATAAATTGCCAGCGGTCTGCTTAACTGGCTTCTCTCTCCTCCCCGAAATTTTCTATTAACTTTCCCCGCCATTTGTACTTCTCTCTCCTCCCCCGCTTCTCTCTCTAGGGCTAACCTCGTTTCCCCTAAATTGCGAAACTCGAATTGCTCACCAATCGCCAGTTTGTTCGCTCAATTCGTGTTCTCGATGTCGAATCCCGGCGGCGGAGCCGACTTCGAGGGGGTCCACAGGGGCATAGGCCTCTCGAACACAGTTCACTCCGAGGTGGCGCCGTGCCTGCCGCTGCCGTCGCTCCCCGTGTTCTGCGGCGCGCTGGATCAGGAACTTCGCCTCTTCGACAGCGGCGGCGGAGATGCGAGGTGGAATTCTAGTACCGAGGGCAAGATGGCTGAACTCCTCCGCAATGCCGACGTGTCTTACTTGTAAGCTCGCTTCTCAGTGCTTGATTCTGTTGTGTTGTTTGATTTGTGCTGCTTTAGTTAGTTGGTTAATTAGGTAGTTGGTTGGTGGTGATTATTCATTATCCGGTGGAACTAAGTTGTCGCATGAGGCTTCGCTTTGGCTTGGAGTTATTTTCTTATGCTGCTTGGAATCTGGAGATTAGGAAAATTATTGATTTGTGCTATGATGAATTGATTCTTTTTCCTTTTTCTTTTTGCCTTTTTTTACTCACGGATCATGTGTTTATTGTGTAGCAGTATTGAAAATGGCTAAAAATTAATTGTGAAAACTCTAGACTAGGAGATATGACATCTTCTAATAGTTATCCTCCATATTTTTTTTTCCCTTAAGATTTTCAATTGCCTCTCTTTCTGTTTCAACTATCCAAAAGAGATACTTCATTTACTAAGTTTAGCTTGAAGATGTTGTGCTTCATTAATATAATTGTTCATTATTTAGTGAACCAAATGAAATAATCCTGAATAAGAAATTTAGAGGAAAATATGGTTTTGATTTATAACAAACACTGTAAAAGAATAAATTAGAAATGTTGTTATAATTTATTGGTCAGTTTTCATTTATTTTACTATTTACTTTTATCTTTCATGGATAGTTTGTACTAATTAAACAAGAATAATAATAAAAAAAGGTTTTGACAACCCAAAAAAAAGAAGAAGATTTTGAAACCCGATTTGGTTTAGTTTTTGATTGACCCAAAATTTTGTTTCACACTCCTATATTCATGAAAGTTTGTAGCAACTTCGATTACGCAGGATATATGTGATATCTTTACACATTGATTACTGAGAATGGACTCAGTAGACATGTCCATATCTCTACGTATTCTTTCTGGTAAAGGAAATGAGTGGAAAAAAAAGCCAAACAACAAGGTAAAAATTCACACTGTCAAAAATTTAGATGAAAACCTAGGGTGCAAATGTTAGAAGTAAACAAAAACCATTAATACCAGCTGAAGAAAGAAAATGCCATTGGCTCCAGGCCAAGCACTAACTGTAAGCCTGAAAATGAGTTATAGTAGGAATGACACCTATTTTATTCAAATTGAGAGAATTGATGATTTTGCAAGTGCTACTCAGTTTCCTACCAACGGCAAAGTATAAGACTTCATCTCATGATATGAAATCTATAACTTCTATCTATTGCCAAAGCTATTCTCTGCCTGCTGATCGGGTTAGCTAAATGGCAGAATCTTTAACAAGGATTTGAAAGATATTCTGGCTCTTGATGTCAAAAGATAGAACCTTTTTTGATCTGAGACAATTTATGCTGAATATTAGAGAACGTGAACCTTGCCAACTCAAGGAAGCTCACATCTTAGCATAGATCTCCTTGGCTGCCTTTGTACAAAAGCTTTAAGCATGTATCCTACATATATGCTTTTAGAGTAAATTAGTAAATTTGTTTACAAGAAAGTTGGGGTTGGGTGCTTTTTTTTATTTGACACGATGAGTACTTGATTTTACACGGTTTCGTCTGTAGGAATCTTAAAAATGAAGAATCTCATCAATCAGATAGCTCAGTGGCGCACTCTAATACAACCAGTGATGTTTTGAGACATGACGCGGAAGCATTCGAGTATGTAGCTCCAGGTAAATTGTACCAAGGATGGCTTTTCCAATCGTTTTATAATGCGAATAAGATTCAGCTTTACATATCCTCGTGTCATTTCAACTTGATTGGATTTGATTTAGTTGAATCTTGAATGAACATCAATTACTTATTTTTGCTATCATTTTTCTATGACATGTTTTGATCAGGTTAGTTCTGATATGAATTATTTTCCCTTTCATTACTATTGTGTGATTGTTTCATTTTTATAGAAATATGTATGCTTATGGTGGACACCAACTTAACCATACTCAATACCCTCAAAATCTCAGAAGTTTATGTATCATCTGTAGAACTTTTTCATATGATCAGTCTTTCTGCTGGAAGGCAGCTCTGTACTTGCCATTGGTACATTGCTGTTTTTTCTTGCTGTACCTTAATTTGTATGATATCTCCATGTAGTAAAATGGTTTTCAGTTGAAACTGTTAAAACTTTTTCTCATGCTAAGCATCTGAATGTGATACATCTTGTTTGCTGACATAATTATGAGGATTTCTTTATCCTTTTGTTATTGCAATGGTTCTTGAATTAACTATCCACATTTTGATGCCATACAATTATTTTCCAGTTACAATTTTGCTATTCCTATCGATGTCTCCTCCCTTCTGTTATGATAATATTTATCTGCTTTGCATTGATTTAATCAATATTAGAAGTTATTTACTGTCTTATTATTCATTGCACTGTTCAAGCTTCTCAGGTCCTGGTTTGGAGTCAACTTATAATGGTAATTTGACTGGATCAAAGTCCTTTCAGAACAGCATGCCCTCACTAATCAAGTACCGACAGAGTCCTTAGGAACGAAAGTTTATCAGCAAGATCATAATTATAATAATGTTAGTCACTTTCCAGTGGAGAAATTGTTTTACTTTCAACTTGGCTGATAGAAAGGTCTCTTATTTTTGCCTAACATGAAATGAATTGCAGGACATTATTAGCTCTTCTAGAAAACCTAAAGTGAAAAAGAGAGTAAAAGAGGACTTACAATCAGCTACTTGTACCGACTCCCATGAGGGTCAAGGTTTTACTCTCTTTCTCTCTCTCTCTCTACACACACACACATGCATCTATTGTTAGTTAGCTTGTGCTTTTTCTCCTTTCATTTTTGTTTTACTATTCCCCTCTCACCCCCTTCCCCACCATCCATAAATATGGAGTTGAGTTTGTTATCCTTCGTCAGATACAGCTGTTGGGCGCTTTTGTGAAAAGTTGGAAGACATATGTAGCAAAGCCGAAATTCTTTCTGATGATAGAGATGAAACAGAATGGGTACCATTGACCCAATCTGATCTTAAGGCACTAGTCAACGAAATCATGTCAATTCGATTAAAGAACTTACTCCATATGGTTCCAGCTGATATTCTTTCAAGGATATTAAAAGTTTTAGATCACCAAATCCGTCGAGCAGAAGGACTTTCTATTGATGATTGTGAAAAGGTATTCTGATCAGTGTACATTCTTTATCTGCACATGCTTTTAACCATTCCTCAGACTCTTGGTTGACTGACTTTGTATATATTGTAAATCTATTTATTTAGTTAGTTAAGATTGAGGCATAGATTACGAGATTATCAGATTTTCACAAAATTGAACAATTTCAATCACTTCATTATATTATGATCTAATCTGACTCTTAGGTGTTTTTCCTCTTGGGCTACTTCCATTTTTCTCTGGGGCTATTTATTCATAGACTAAGTTTGTGTTTCTTAGTGTGTGTGTGTAATTTGGTCTTTGAGGTGAGGGTTTTGCTAATTTGGCACTCCATTTCCTTTCTGACATTGTTGTCAAGTTGGCATGGTTTGTGCTTGCTAGACGACCAAAAAAATTATGTCGAATTTTTTGTATAACATCGACATCAGTACTCATCGTAACCATTTTGTTTATTGAATCGCCAGTTGGATGCTGATGTGGTATCATCCCTTTATTGCTCCCTGGAGTCTATTCATGCTGCTTTAGCAGTTATGGCTCACGAGGGCATGCCTAAACAGATTTACAAGGAAGAGGTAAGTTCATTAGCCATGAGAAGCTGTAATGCTTTCTCTATTTAATTCTTAGCAAATTATTTTTTTGCTGAAGCTGCAAGATTATTGCATCAATTGTTAGTAATTATGGTCTACTTGTATCAGTATATTGAAAGGATCTTGGATTTTTCAAGACATCAAATTTTGGATGTTATGTTCGCTTGTGATCCAGCATATCGAGCGTTGCACAAGCCAAATTATAACATGGCACCTAATGGTATGATTTGCTGCTGAATTCTTATTACTGTTCCATGCTCTCTAGTTACTATCTTTGTAGTGTCAGGGTGTCAGGTCTCATATTTCTCCCATTGGGGTCTGTGCTTTTCAGTTTGATCTTCAACATATGTTTGGCTCTGAAGAGAAAATGAGAAACTCGTGTTCTGTCATGTTTATGTGTTTCTGGGAGAAAAATTTGATGTCAGGTTATATTAGTTAGAAGACATATTGGAAACCACAGTGGTAATACTTTTGGAATGAAGAGTTGAAAAAATAATTTTGGAATGGGTTAGAACAAAAAAAAATCTTATATTCCTTACTGTCATTTGATTCTTTATTTTCTTATATTCAGATGAAGACGATGATGAAGTTGAGGATTTTGGCTCAGCCAGTAAGAAGAGGCGAACTTCCAAGAGTGTAAAAGTTAGGAAATCAACAACAAATCGGTACAGTGAAACTTAATTTTTTTTCATGTACAATGTTAACTTTTCATGGATATGCATTTATCTATATATATTTATTTTCTGATATCATTTTGGCAGGATGTCTGGTACTGTGAATATTATACTTCAGAAGTTATGCACTATTCTTAGTTTTCTCAAGCAGTTATTGTTGATAGAACGCTTATCAGATGGTTGCATTTTACAACTTGTGAGAACTAGTTTACAGACTCTTTTGGTTGATAATATCCAGCTGCTGCAGCTGAAAGCGATTGGCTTAATTGGTGGGGTAATGATACTCGCAAACCCTGTTTCTGAGTCTGATCTATACATATACAGCTCAGACTTGCTTTCTTTTGCTAAACTGCATATTTGGTATGGAACTTGCTTTGCAGATTTTTTATATGTATACTCAGCATCGACAGCATGTGATGGATGAAACTCTTCAAACTCTTCTAAAACTGCCTCTCTCGAAGAGAGTACCTCGAACTTATCATCTTCCGGATGAAGAACAAAGGCAGATTCAGTTAGTAACTGCTCTACTAATTCAAATGATTCATTATAGTGCAAATCTTCCGGAAGTTGTGAGGCAGACCCTTGGAAATCCTTCGCTTGACATTCCCATTGATGCTTATTACCCATCCAAATGCCATGAGGCAGTTACAGAATCTTGCTGCCTCTTCTGGAGTCGAATTCTCCAGCGTTATGCAAGCACAAAAAATCAGGACGCATCTGAATTGAAGTCTGTAATGGAAAACCTTGTGATGGATTTGCTCACCACTTTGAACTTACCGGAATATCCAGCCTCAGCTCCGATTCTGGAGGTACTTTGTTCATAATTGGTTTTTGTATGAATTCACTGCATGAATGTCATATTTACAGAATGTTTGTGCAGGTTCTGTGTGTGTTACTACTTCAGAATGCTGGGTTGAAATCAAAGGATATTGCTGCCAGAACTATGGCCATTGACCTTCTTGGTACAATTGCTGCAAGATTGAAACATGATGCAGTACTATGTAGGAAGGAAAATTTTTGGATTGTACAGGAGTTGATGAATAGTGAAAATGATGATCCTAATGATCAGAGGGATGTCTGTTCTATTTGTTTTGATTCGACAGACGAAAGGTCTATTCTTGAATGTCAGGGTTGTCAGAGGCTATTCCATTTTGATTGTATCGGAGAACGAGAGCAGGATGTCGCTTCTCATAGCTTTGAATGTCAGGTCTGCTTATGCGAGAAACAGCTTCTTGTATTGAAAACACATTGCGAGTCCCATACCAAGGATGACCAGAAACAAAATCGCACTTCAAGAAAGTCTTCTCGAGCTGCAGGCTCAGTAACAAAACAGGAAATTATTCAACAAATGCTTCTAAATTATTTGCAGGATGCAGGGTCTGCAGACGAACTGCACCTCTTTATGCGATGGTTTGTTACTAAAACTTATGTTTTAGTTCTGAATATTTTATTGTGCCATAACCTTGTCTAAATATTAACTTGCAGGTTTTATCTCTGCCTTTGGTATAAAGATGATCCTGCTACTCCTGAGAAGGTTCTTCACTTACTTGCAAGGATGAAATCAAGAGCAATTCTGCGAGATTCTTTTTCCTTTTCATCCTCTCTAACGAGAGATTCAGTGAAAAAAAGTTACATTGGCATTGGGACAAAAAAGTTCTTTTGCTAGAGGATTTGACAAGATACTTCAAGTGCTACTGGTTGGTGAAACTGCTTTTAATTAGATTAACTTGTAGCCTAGACTGAATAGCCGTTTCTATTTCTTTTTATTACCAGGCCAGCCTGAGAGAGAACTCACCAGTGATTCGTGCTAAGGCAATGCGAGCTGTATGTCATGAATAACTATTTACCTCATCTTTTTCCATCCTCCTCCCTCTTTCTCGCTTATTCACTGTCTATTTATCCTGGTATTAATCATTTGAGAATTTTCTTTTAATTAAAAGACTCAACTTACTTCTTTTATTCTTGCATAATTGTAATAGGTTAGTATTATTGTAGAGGCGGATCCTGAGGTTTTGGGTGACAAGCTGGTGCAAGCGGCTGTTGAAGGGAGGTTTTGTGACTCTGCTATATCAGTTAGAGAAGCAGCACTTGAGCTTGTCGGCAAGCACATTGCTTCACATCCTGATGTTGGTCTAAAGGTATTTTTGTTGCTTATGCTCATGATTCATGATTTAGTCTGCTTTAACCCTCTTTAACTTCTGGCTTTTCTTGTAGTATTTTGAGAAGGTAGCAGAGAGGATTAAGGATACTGGAGTAAGTGTACGCAAACGTGCTATTAAAATTATAAAGGATATGTGTACCTCCTCCGCTGGATTTTCGCATGGTACCACTGCTTATGTGGAGATAATGTCCCGCATCAATGACGAAGAATCGAGCATACAGGTGCCAAATAAACTGTGAATTGAATGCATAGTTTATTCTTACATCCTTCCTTCATAAGTTCTTATGCCTACTTTATTTTTCAGTGAATACTTATACTGCTAATTTTGTTTATTTGTTGGAGCATTCTACCTAACTGCATCTTGGAATTGTCACACATACTTGTTTTGATGCGACAATATGTATATACAAAATGGAGAATGTGTGAGATATCCTGAAAAATAGATTTGATCCACCGAAAAGTTATAATCTTAAATATTGCTTTTCATTTTATGAGCTGTTTGTTTTTCTTTTAATTTATTATACCTTGACCTAGTATTAAAGAGAGTTAATGTAACTAAGATTTTTGCATAATCTTCCGTTGACCAAGATTTTCTCTTGTCTAAGTAAATTACTTGACTTGGATGATATAGATGTGATAAGGTTTCTATTGAGAAAAGTGTTGCTAGTGTAATTGTTTAAATCCTTTTTCTAAACATTGCAGTATTTACTATATCCTGCAGGACCTGGTCTGCAAGACGTTTTATGAGTTTTGGTTTGAGGAGCCTTATGGTTTGCAAAACCATACTTTTAGAGATGGTAGTTCTGTTCCTATGGAAGTGACCAAGAAGACGGAACAAGTTGTTGAGACATTGAGAAGGTTATCCAGTCACCAACCTCTTGCTATTGTCATTAGACGAGTCTTAGCCCTTGATTTCTTTCCTCAATCTGCTAAAGCGGCTGGGATAAACCCTGTATTACTTGCATCAGTGCGCAGGCGCTGTGAGCTAATGTGCAAGTGTCTGCTTGAAAAAGTATTGCAGGTATTGTTTTCACAGAACGTGTGACATTGATATCACACTTTCTTGTTCCTTGCACATTTATTTCATTGTATTGCAGCTATTGTTTCTACGAGAAGTACCAGAACTATTATCATGCTATGAGGTCCCTGAACATATAATAGATGTAGCGCTATCTATGTCAAGGAGAGCCATTAGCCTGTGTCTTGCTTGCACAGCTGTGTTGCCAATTATATAATGGTGAACCATAAGATAAGCATAATTTATTTGAAAATATTCTTACATCTCATATGACGCTGTCCTAAACCATTTGCCTGGAAAGTTATAAAAGTGGGTGTGGTCTGAAAGCTAAATTTCTGATTGTGGCACTATTAAGTTTAAACACCATTGTGCATGAATTGCATAAATGTTCCATATTCTGGAACTAACAAGGTTTGGTTTATATATTAATGTTCAAATCACATGGCAATACTCTTGCATTCTCCAGGTTGCTGAGACAAACAGTGAGGAAGTAGAAGGCCATATGCTTCCATACATTCTGCTCCTACATGCATTTTGTCTCGTGGATCCAACATTATGTACACCAGCTTCTGATCCTTCTCAGTTTATTATCACACTGCAACCATATTTGAAGAGCCAGGTTAAATGAGTGTTTTTATTATCCACAATAAATTGCTCTTCTAGCTGTTCTACTTTTCTAATTGTCTAGAATAGTTTGATAAGTGGATGTAGGTGCTGCTATTGTCGGATGATTTTTATGGCACTGGTTTTACATTGGCATACTATGTTGGATAAGCGAAAAACTTGTATAAGGAGTCAGTTGGTTGTGAATGTGTGACATGTGCACAAGCAAATCCTGTTTCATGAGCACAAGCACAAGCATGATAGTTAGACGTGAATAATACCTAGTGCTTCTGTTTGCTCGCTCTTCTTTTAAAGCTCTTAAATGGGATAATCTACTCTAAAATCTGAATCAAGTTAAAAAGCTGACCAGTTTTCTTTCTTACAGTCTGACAATCGAGTGGGTGCACAGATGCTGGAAAGCATATTGTTTATAATTGATTCTGTCTTGCCACTATTACGGAAGCTTCCTCCGACTGTTGTGGAGGAACTTGAACAAGACCTCAAACAAATGATAGTCCGGCATTCTTTCCTGACAGTTGTACATGCTTGCATAAAGTACTTTGCTTTCTTAACTATTGTTAGTTTCTTCTGTTTTTAAGCAATGCATTAAGTTCAATACTTTAAACCTGCTTAACATCCCTTAATAGTTGAATCTTGTATTGTAGATCCTTTTGATTCTTTTGTGATGATGATGATTTAGGAAGAAACCCATAATGATTTCCTTTAGCTAAAGATATAACTATCCTTCGTCGCCAACCGATACTATTAGAAGGTCCCCTGTTTGCATTTTCTTTTGGGGTATTTTATGCTATTTTAAGTATTAATTTTGTTGCCTGATATCATCTAATAAAAGCTCGTTCATGCTACTTCTGGGGTTAGTTACACAGATGTCTATTCTCCAACTTGTCTGGTCTTCTCACATACTGTTTATGGTGTCTTCCTCAACCACCTAACACTAACCGTGATTTTTTTAACCATTCTCAGTTCGGGTGTCCAGAGTCTGTTTGTAGTAGATAGGTTCCTTGTATCTAGTTGGTTCTAAATCATGATTACTGGTTTATATTTCTGGAAGATGTGACTTTTCTCCCTGGAATTCCTCTCAAATTTAGATGTTTATGCTCTGCTGGGAAAGTATCAGGAAGAGGTGCAAGTGTTGTTGAGTATCTTATCCAGTTGTTCTTCAAGCGTCTGGATGCCTTGGGGTTTGATAACAAGCAGGTTAATCAACTTAGAAACTTCACTATCATGATTCTTGGTTGCTTCCCTATACTGTTTGATATGTACTTGGTGATCCTACAAAGGATTTATTTTATCTTTTCACTATGAAAAGTGAGTGCTTTTATTCTGTACATGCTGCATTTCTTCCTGTAGTGCCCTTTTCATCAAAATGCAGACTAAGATGTTTTTCAGTTTTAACTGATTGATGTTGTTGGATAAGTGTAGTTTTATCCTTTATTTTCCGACCATGATGTCTCAGTTAGTTCTGCTGTTTGTTGTTCCTTGATGAGTTCAACCTTCTTTTTTTAATCGAGTCAAGTTGCCTATTTACAGTTATGGCCACTTCAAGGCCACTTAAAGGGTTTCTCAGTTAGTTTTGCACTATGTTGTTCCTTGATGAGTTCAACCTTTTTTTTATTTGTGTAAAGTTGCCTATATTCAGTTATGGCTACATAAAGGCTTTCTAGACATTTTATCAACTTGGACGTAAGCATTATAAATAACTATTCAAATACACAATGCACTGTGTTCCTGCTTAATACTAAATTAGTAACGTATTAGTTTCTGTATCTCTGAAATCTGTTCCTTCTCTCCCTTGCCTGTTTGCTCACATATTAAGTTCTAAGGTGATATATACCTTTCTTTTCAGCAAGTAGGTAGGTCTCTCTTTTGTCTGGGGTTGTTGATACGCTACGGTAGCTCATTATTGGATGCATCTGCTTCGAACCCAAGAAACATAGATGTTGCAAACAGTATCAGCTTATTCAAAAAGTATCTACAGGCTGAGGATTTCATTATCAAAGTCAGGGCATTACAGGTTAGCATTTTACTCATCTGTTAAAATTCTTTTGGCCTTGTTAATTTACTATATAGTTGTACAATTCTCCAGGCATTAGGCTATGTCTTTATTGCTCGGCCAGAATGTATGCTGCAAAAGGATGTTGGTAAAATTTTACGGGCAACACTTTCCTCCAGTGCTGATGTTCGTCTGAAGGTACTATTTGTCTATTTTATGCCAATAGAAGGTGCTCTTCTTTTTTGTGGGGGAATTATTCTCTTTGTTTTCTTTGCCAGATGCAATCATTACAGAACATGTATGAGTATCTTCTGGATGCGGAAAGCCGAATGGAGACTGATAAAGCTACTGACGATAACAATAACCATTCAGCAGATCGTGGCAGTGTGCCTGTCGCTGCCGGTGCTGGTGATACTAATATTTGTGGCGGTATAGTTCAGCTATATTGGGATGATATCCTCGGAAGAAATCTGGATGCAAATGAACATGTCCGGCAAGCTGCTCTAAAGGTATTACCTTATTATGTGTACAATCTAGCTGCTAGTAAACGGGTTAGCAACTTGTGGGCGTATTTTCTTGAGTAAATTGATAGCATTGTTTTTGGATATCAACCCTAGTAGTTGAAAGTTATTGGTTGGTATGGTTTGCTAACTGTTCTGTGTAAATAATCCATAGTCGTGTTAATCCGTCGTTCAAATAGCCTAGCCTAATATTTGATTCAGTGATTGCTTTCTTGTGATTCCAGATTGTGGAAATTGTGTTGCGCCAAGGTCTTGTACATCCTATCACCTGTGTTCCGTATCTCATTGCCCTTGAAACAGATGTGGAGGAAACCAATGCAAGGCTGGCTCATCATCTCTTGATGAATATGAACGAGAAGTATGTTAATAATCTCTGTAACTTTGGATTTTCATTCTAAATGTCCTTATGCAGGGCTAATAGTTGTGACGCTTCAGGTATCCAGCTTTCTGCGAAAGTCGCCTTGGCGATGGCCTTCAACTGTCATTCATTTTCATTCGTACCATGAGCGGAGGCGCCCTTGAAATGTCAAACAATAAATCCCAAGCCAAATTATTTAACAATGCTAAGGGCAAAGCAGATATGGGTTCTTCAACTTTTGCACGTCATGGTGTTGCTCGAATCTATAAGCTCATTCGTGGAAATCGCAGTTCAAGAAACAGATTCATGTCCTCTGTCGTCCTCAAATTTGAAACACCAACCTGTAGTGATTCCGCGATACCATTTCTAATGTGAGTTCTGCCAATCTACCTATGGAATACGCCATTCGTTCAAACTTCAAAGTTCTTTACGAGATTTTCTTCCTCCTTTACAGGTACTGTGCAGAGATTCTTGCTTTGCTACCTTTCACATTACCTGATGAGCCTCTCTATTTGATCTACACTATAAACCGAGTCGTACAAGTTCGGGCTGGGACGTTAGAATCAAACATCAAGGACTTTCTGAACTTATTACAAGGAAATGCTCACAAAAGCCACGAAAATGGGATGGCTCAATTCGATCAAACTATCATCCCCGGTGGTGAAAGAAGGGAGTTACAGGATCAAAATGTATGCGGGGAAGATTCGTATAGAGATCTAAACGCCGATCCTACGACTTCGAACAATCCTTATACCATCTCTGCAAATGATGTGCAGAAAATCCAGGTACATTAAATTGCTACATGGATAATTATCACTTCTGTTTTAGTTACTTCATAGCTTAGCTTGCATTACGGATTTCTCAGGCCGACTTTCTAGCAGCCGGTGCAATTCAGCTCCTGCTGAAGCTCAAGAGGCACCTGAAAGTCGTTTACGGTCTAGATGACATCCGCTGCCAGGTAAAAAAGTAACTTCCTTAGATTCTTAAATGGATTCACCTTGATGGTGTTGGTTTTTGTTCCTTGATTTAGGCCTTTTCTCCTAATGAACCGGTAAAACCGGCGGAAGGTTTAGTACGACAGAGCATTCCGTTCAACATCAGCGATGTTAACATCGACCCTCCCAACTCCTACGATGACTTCTTACGGAGATATCAGGTGATTCGAGTGAAAACTCGATCCCACTTCTCTTCCTTGACATGATATTAACATTTGTACTCTTGCCCTTCGTAGGAATTCAAGAACGCCTTGAGGGAAGACACGATCGACTACTCAACCTACACCGCAAGCATCAAAAGGAAAAAACCGCCTTCCAGGAGAGGTGGGAAAGCTATCCGAATGGCGGATATGGATGATGACTACGACGATGATGATGATTGGGGCAACGGCGTAACCAAGTCGAACAAGACCACCCGGAAAGGCAACTACACCAGAACTAGGCAGCGGCAGCAGTTGTAAATACTTACAGGTAAAAGCTAACATGTACAGTTCATAGCGGGACGGGGGGAGCGGGTTCGGGGATTTTTTCGACGGTGGAGATTTACAAGTCCCTAATTTTGAAGGACGTGCCATTGATTCTGTGTCTGTATAATTTGTTCATAGTAGTAATTTTATTCCCATTGTTGATGATGAAGGCATGTTTTACTCAGTCTAGGGCATTTCTGTTATTAGGGTGGTAGATGGGGGAATTTTATGTAGGGGGAAGTGTTTTAACCCTTTCTTGTACATTATGTTGATACCACTTATTTCATCTATTTGGTAGTGGTCTCTCGGGATCGGAACGAATCGAATCAAATCAAATAAAGACAAGATTCGATACGTTTTATGTGCATGTCTTAGCAACACAAAACGAGGGTTAATGTTAAAACTTGATTCATATTTAATTTATTATTGATATTTAAATTATTCGATTCGATTTAAAACTATTTGATTTGTGAGTTATAGTATTTTATAGTATTTGATTATTTGATTATAGTATTTTATAATTAATATTTTATAGTATTCGATACGATTTAAAACTATTTGATTTGTGAGTTATATAGTTAAAAAAAACTAAATAATAATTTTATAAATATATTCAATATTTTTATATTTTTGTAAAGTATATTTATATTTTTTTAATGGAATATTGAATTAAAAATAGTAATTTTATTTTTATATTTGAATACTAATGGATATCCAATTGAATATTTATATTTAATTTCAAATATCGAAATTTTGAGACCAAAAATTTGAAATATGAATCTTAAATTGAACTAAAAACATTTAATTATTTACAATTTTATTCGAAAATAATAAAAAGCATCCTGAGGTTTGCAACTTGAGGCGGGGCCCTTGGAAACAAACGAGCTGGGCAAATTTAAAACACATTAATTTATGTTAATACCGATAATGCCCCTTTGGCTTTCTTAATAAATCAATCTTTATAATCTATCATCAAAGGGGTAGAATTGTCATATAGATAATTTAGCCACTATCATAACTTATATTCTGTCTGATTTTCAAAGACCGAAACCCTTTTTGTGAAACTGTTTCTTAATTTACTTTTTAAAAGATTGATTAGGTAACGAGTTGGGCCTGCGACGCAACTAAAAACATTAATTTATGTTAATACCGATAATACCCTCGCCCTTTGATTTTATTAAGAAATCAAGAATTCTAAATCTCCACCAAGGGGTAGAATGGTCATATAGATATTTTAGCCACTACTACAACTTAAATCTCCTAATTCATAAGTTGTGATATAACGATCCACGCATACTTAGATGTTTATTGGAAATAGATTTCAAGATTGTAAAATCAAGCTTATATCGAAATCAAGATTATCAAATCGTCTTAAAAGTTTAAATTTTTCTAACTTAGGATTTATTCAAATTTACGATTAAACCTCAATAAAATAATATTTAATAAAATAATAGTATTACTTAAATAATAATTTCTTCCTGTTCGAATTGACTGGATAAATTAAAATAATATTCAATAAAATAATAATCTCGTTAAACAAATACTCCTTTCGTCCCACATGAAACGTCTTATATTCTATTTTGAGTTATCCCACACAAATGTCTTATTTCTTAAAAAATAAATAAATTTCCCTCACAAAAGTCACTTTTTTCATCCTGGACAGAGAGTATTATTTTCCCGATTCTAAGGCTATTACTTTGTGGAAGTTTAATTGTAAAAGTCCAAATTTACCATTAACCAGTTACTTATTCTGTCCACTAAAGACATCATCATATAAAATTAAACTAAAACTTGGCATAAAGTGCAAGAAAACAACATTAAATCAACAATCATCTTTATCATGATCGTCTTTCATCTCCAGAGGGTAGAATTCACCTCCCTCTCCAAAACAATGGGAACAAATCAATGGCTACAGCATCAAATTATTTGCACTAATCAGAACAACATAACAGAAAAGGGCAAAAAAGCTGATGATCAAAAACAGAATCAATCAAGCCGCCTGATATACGTCGCGCGTATACGCAAACTCAAAACTGACTGAGAAGCCAAGTAAAGAAAACCACATTCAAACCTAGTAACGGAGCCAGTAGGTTCTGCGCCTGAACCAGTTATAGTCGGGCAAGCCTTGGACCGGTCCTGCAGCAGTAATCGCCAGATCCTGCATAACAGATAGTATAGATACGAATGTTTAGATCGGATTTAGCATGATTCTCTAACACCATCATCTTCAGTTGAGCCACAGAAGGAGAAGCTTACTCTATCGAATATAAATCTGTTTGCAACGCGTTTGATAGTGCTGGAATCTACAGAATCTATCCTGGCAAATAGCTCTGCATAAGGAATCCTCCTACCGTATGTAAGCAACTGCAATCAAGAAGGAAAAGATTAGAACGATATACACACACATGAATGAATTAGAGAAAAGTGTCATCGGAGGACTCCTCCAATTATTCAATAGATACATGGTTTTAAATCATCAGAACACACAGTTGAATTCCCACAGCTCATCATATTGCCAATAGACTATTCCATTTTGGCAAGTTCCAAATCCTCATCGATACCCTCCAACAAAAATTTGAAGCAGTGGGAGAAAGAAACATATATTAACTATGTTGCACATACACGGACACACGACACAACATGTACACGCGATGGCGATGCATCATTTTTTCTGAAAGTTTTAGACACGATCTGATATGTATTTTTATTAGTACAATCAAATATTAAATAAAAATAAAAATATGTGAAATCATATAATTTAAAAACTACTAGACTTAATAAAAATAACAAAATACTACAGTACAAAATTCTTGGCTCGAAAAATAAGTGAAATAATAATTAAGGCTAGTCATACAAATAATTAAAATAAAGGAAAAATATATCATATTAAAACAACCATTAGAATAAAATAAATGAACAAACATACTATAATATATTCTAATAACTTAAGATAGGATACATATAACTTACTTATACTACACAAATAAATTATTATAAATTATAAATTATAATTTATAAAATGTATAAAATAGTTGCCATATTTAAAGCTTTTTTAAATCTACTATTAAAATATTAAAGACACTAAAACAACTACTCCCTCCATCCCACTAGAAACGATACGTTTCTTTTGAGCGCGGGAATTAAGAAAAGTGGTGTTATGTAGAGTAGATTGTTTGATTTTTTAGTAGTTAATTGTGGTCCACGCAATTTTTATCATTTTAGGAAATGCGTTGTTTCTAGTGGGACGGCCCAATAAGGGAAACGCTTCATTCCTAGTGGGACGGAGAGAGTATTTAATTAGATTTAGCCCACTCAAGTGGCCCAATTGCCCTTCAGTTGTGTCCCTTCTTGAAATTGTCATGTCGGGCATGGTATTGACCGTCTCCTACCATGTCCGACACGAGGTAGAATTTCTTTTTCTTTCTTTTTTTTAACAGGGACAATTTTTTTACATGTTGGGCGTGACACAAACCTTGCACCCCACCCCACGTGTTAGTATACTCCCACCGTAATCTTGGAGGGATGGGGGAAAGCTCCAACCCGAGGAGAGTGACCATCCCCTAAGAGTCTTCAACTGCAGCCCCTAAACAGGTCACGATCAGCAGCCTCATCGAGTGGAAGGAAGGGGGCAGGAGGCGGGAAAGGGGGATAGTGGTGGTCGAGGTGGGGGGGGGATGAAAGGAGGCTCCCTCTCCCAGGGATGCAAGAGGAGAATATGGACGAGGGCTATTTAGCACCTGCATGAGGAAGCCAAGAAGTAGGATAGTGGGGCCCTGATCATCATCAGAGTTATGCTTAAAAATGCCAATCCTACCACCAAATCCGATCATCTACTTTTATTCTAATCTTTATGAAGTTTAAGTTCAGGAAAAGGAAACCATTCCTCTCTTTCTGGTAAATCATGTCCTACTCTTCTGATATATCTAGTCAAGTGTTTGCCTTTTGTTCCATATTTATTCCAGTCTTAAGTTCTGGGGAAGTTGCTCATTAAAATTCTCTAGCAAAGTGCAACGTGTCCGTGTCCATGTCCGACATAGTACAACGGCTTTTTTCGGAGTGTTCGTGCAACATAGCATATTAACCCCAAGTCCCAAGTTTATGGTCAAAGAAGGTTAATATACCTTAAAAGACCACCCAAGAATAATTTAGCTAATAGGATTGTATTAAGTATATATATGTAAAACAACAACTAGTTGTAAATCTATTTAATTTTTTCAATTATCATATATAAAGTCTCACCTGTCGTCCTATATCTTCCGCAACAGGGCTACTTCCGTCAATGTGAAGCAGCAGTGAAGATTTCAACTGCAAAAACCACACAACACAAATTAAATTTAGCTTAAATAGAAGAACAATACAGTCGGGCAATATAAATTTGTGAAACACACTATTCTGGTACCAACCAAAGAGAAGAATGCATAGAAAAACTGGTTCCTGTACATGCACAATAAAGGTGGATCAACTCGATACCTGACCATGACTTAAAACAAAATACCTGGTTACGAGCACGAATTACATCAGCCTCTGATACTCGATAACATAATTTAGTCATCTCATACATAATTGCATATGCCAAATCATCCAAGACATCAGGCTGCAAATAAAATGTAAAATATATCAAAGCTCATACTAAACGCAGATTGATAATAATCCACAACAGTGCATCCCCGCATCAGATTAATTGTCTGAAATTACGTGCATGCTTGGTGCTTTATAAGTGAAATGAACACTTGCCAGCTAATTCAAATTGGGAAACAGACCTTAGCAACAGCATAGACACCAAATAAACCAGTGTCCTTGTAGTTGGTATTGAAAGCCATCATGCTCTCTGCTATTTCATTGATTCCAACCCTTTGTGCGAGCTCAGAGCTGTGTTAGAGATCCCAAACCCAGTTAAGTATCGTAGGAGCAAGTGAAGCCATTAGAATAAATCAGATAAACCATCAGAATGTAATGCACCAATACCGACCCCATATGCTTTCCACCACCGGCACTTTTGTTCCAGGAACCCAACAAAGACTGCATGACCATTAGAGCTATTGAATCTGGATCCGTCCAAGAGGCCCCTTCAAAGGCAACCGCAAATTGAGCAAGAGGAACGTCATCATCACGCATCCTAACCTATCTTTCAGAATATAAGTTAGACGCCGTATAATCTACTAAAACATCGAGCATTGTCATACTCAAGATCATACTACTTCGGATCATCGAAGCATACCTCTGAGCCGGTGAATATAGCAGGTTCTTTAGCGACCAATTGAGTAGTTGATGTTGGATCTGTTGACAACTTTGTAAATAATTTCTTAACTTGCTCAACAACATCTTCATGTTTCACAGCTCCGGAGGCAGCAACTACCTGTAAGATGAGCCAAAAGTAAGACCAAGAAAGAATAAAACCAGATAAGGCTTTTCAAACAAGCACAAGGAAATTAGCTGGATTGGACATAAATGGATAGAAGCCTAATCATTGCAGCAATTACCATTCTAGGAGCAGTGTAGTGAGTAGATATGTATTTCTGAAGATGTTCTTTGCCAATTGTTTTGACATTTTCAGCAGGTCCCAGAATCGTTCTACCCAGAGGCGTGTACTGGAAAGCTGTGGCATGTAAGTGATCAAATATTACTTCTTCAATTTGTCCTTCAACCTAGTTAAGAAAATAGGAAAAAGTGAGGATGGTGAATATAAATTTAATAAATAGTTTACTACAAGCATGGTGACAAATACATTGATCATGGGCACTAGGAGTTAGTCATCTCAACAAACGAATAGTTTTCTCAATCTGATACGGAGATTCTAATAAATCTAGAATAGAGTACATCTGAAAATGTAGTACAAACTAAAACTACAAAAACCTTTATTTACTAGCACAGAGATTGCAACATACAGTGAACAGATAGGTTTCACTAAAGAAGTAACAAGCCAACATAGCATGCCTGAGAAGAGAAGGCACCAAAGGAATCTAAAACAAGCTTTTCATGCAATACATTGTTCTGATACGGAGGCTCGTATTGACATCCAAAATCTCACGACTCTTACATACCAAGGGCAAAACCACACAAACAAGATTGAAATTTGACGAAGAAATCCCACAAAAACAAAGATATAAAGAAACTATTATATAAACAGAGGCGCGCGCACACTGAATTGCACAGCATAAGATAAACAGAAAACAAGAACAAACAACTTCATGCATCATTACGTATTTCGTTTAGTATCCTAATTTATCCCCCAACTAGAAGTACCAAAAAACAGAAAGAGAATTCAACCAGAAGACCTCCCACGTCCAATCTAAATCTTATCCAATAAATAATGAAAAGAAAATCTCTATTAGCAGTGTGAATGTCTTCACCCGAAGACGAAAAATACAACCAAATTTGCAATATTTATCGCCAAAAGGAACTGCGCAGGTAATTCACAACTTTTTCATCATACATAACTCCATGATTATAAAAAACTTCAATCCCATCAAAAAATAATCGTCACTATCAAATATTGAAAATCACTAACAAGATGAACAATGCGCCAAAACAAAAAAAAATAAGGAAGTGCATCCGAGTACCTCCTCCATCTCCCGGAGAATGACATCCCTCTCCCGCTCGATCCTCCTCGCATCAAACTTCGAATTCTGCAATATATCAGACAAAATATCCAGCGCCTTCGGAACGTCCTGATCCATCACCTTGGCGTAATAAGTCGTCTGCTCCCTCGAAGTATACGCATTCAAATGACCCCCCATGTTCTCGATCTCCTCCTCCAGCTCCCTCGCCGTCCTCTTTTCCGTGCCCTTGAATATCATATGCTCCAGAAAATGCGCGGTGCCATTCGTCTCCTCGCTCTCAAATCTCGATCCGGCGTCGATGTAGACGCCGACGGTGGCGGTCTTCGACGCGAGATTCGACTCGGTGGCAACGCGGAGGCCGTTGGGGAGAGTCGTAACACGAGTCAGCGGCGCCGATAGAATATCGGTGTGAGAAACTACGGTCGGGTGGGGGGAATTGTACTTGAGAAACCGGTGGTCTGGATCTTCCAGTTTTTTCAGCTTCTCTTTAACGGACTCCGCCAATCGGTCGTAGATCATGGCTGTCGGAGGCGGAGGGGAAGGAAGCGAGGCATCGGTGGCGGTGGCGACAGCGGTTGAGAGAGGTCTGCGAGAGGTGAATACGCTACTTGCTTTTCTGCCGCGGCGGGCGCCATTGATTAGGTGGCGGATCATCACGACTTCGGCGGAGGTGGTGGTGGAGTCGGTGGTTAGTGAGAGAAACTAGGTTATGGTCTGATGAGAGGGGGCAAATTTCCTGTTTCTATGCTGTATAATTCAGAGCTTAATACGACGGCGTTTCAGATTTACCCCTTCAATTGAAATATGGGCCGAGGCCCAATAAATTTATCCATATGGGCCAATCACAAGGCCCATTACATTCCTCTAAATGGGCCGAAGCCCAAATAAAATCTCATCAAATCTGAAAGAGGTTTAGAGCTTATATAAATGTAGCAACAAACCCTAATTTTCAAACCTGAGTCTGCTCGAGATTTCTGCGTCAATGGCGACCGCGAAAAATGTCAAGGATGTTTCTCCTCACGAGTTCGTCAAAGCTTACGCCGCTCACCTCAAGCGCTCCGGAAAGGTTAGATTTCATTTCACAATTTTTTTTTAATCTTTTTGATGATTTTAAGCTATAGTTTCTGATATCTTCGCGTTTGATTGCTTCAGTTGTGATTATTTGGTTGATTATATGTTGTGAGTAAGTTTTTGTCATAATTCGTGATTAATGTAGGAAATGATTCAATATTCTTCCTTTTCCTGTTTGGAGATTCAAGTTAGTTGTTAGCAGCTAAACGATTCCTTGAAATTAGCAATTATAGTGAAAAATGAAGTTGATTTGATAGATGGATGACGAAGGGGTTACCTTTTCTAATTCATCCGTGAGTTAATTGGCAATGCAGATGTTGGATTGGATCATTTCAACAGTTCTGTGATAATTTATTTTTATCGCTTTGTTCGATTGATAGATGGAGCTTCCAGAGTGGACTGATATTGTGAAAACTGGTGTGCTTAAAGAACTTGCACCATATGATCCTGACTGGTACTACATCAGGGCTGGTAATCCCCTTTTACCTTTCTTTCATCCTAAAAATTTGCAATTTTTTATCCGCTCTTGTTGATTAAATGATTATTATTAGTAAATTAAGCATTGGTGTGTTGGTAATGTAGTACTCCCTCCATCCCAATTATCTCGTGCCATTGGGTTTCACACGGTTTTTAAGGTAGCGGGTGTAAAATTGTAAAATAGTGGAGTGAAAGTATAAAATAGTGGGTCCACTTGTTTAGATGATTGCGGTCCACTCATTTTAGGAAACGGTACAAGATAAGTGGGACACCCCGGTGCAAGATTAATGGAATGTAGGGAGTATTATTTTTGCTTTAGTTCTCTTACAAGGATTATCTTAGTTTCATAGCTTAGAGTTCCAACTTCCAACTAGAATTGACTCGCGTATTTTCTGTACCATTTGCTTAGTTTCATAGCATAGTATTAAGAACCAAGTCTGCTGCTGCATGATGTTACATAAATAACAAGTTTTTGTTGTAATTTGCAGCTTCCATGGCTAGGAAGATTTACTTGAGGGGCGGTCTTGGCGTTGGTGCCTTCCGTAGGATTTATGGTGGGAGCAAGAGGAATGGGAGCCGTCCACGTCATTTTGGCAAAGCCAGTGGATCCGTTGCTCGCAACATTCTTCAACAGCTGAAGAACATGAATATCGTAGAGCTTGACACAAGAGGGTAAGCTGCTACTCTAATTCTGTTTAACTCAGTGTCTGCATTTCTTGTAACTGAAGACTACAGTGATCTTAAATTCTTACTACAGAGACTTTGCTGCTTAAGCACATTAACTTGGTTTTACCCGCCTTCGTTTTTAATACGATTACGTTGGCTGTTCTCGTGTTAAGTTAAGTCACTGCTTGTTTCTGCAGTGGGAGAAAGATTACATCGAGTGGCCAACGGGATCTTGACCAGGTTGCCGGACGAATCGTTGTCGTTGCTCCATAGATTCTTAATTGTTTAGGCTTTTTGTCTTCTTGAGAAGTTTATATGCAGAAATGGTTGAACAAATTTTGTTTGGAAGTTGATGTTTTTGTGTTTTGAATTTTGGCTGTTGAAGTTTTAAAGAGATGTATTTGAATCTTTTGAGTTATGATCTTTTTCTTCTACATGGCATCATGATTGCTTCATAGGAGGAATTTTCTTCTTTCATATTCGCCTATCTTGTTTTACTTGAGTGTAACAACTTACTCCCTCCGTTCCGCTAATAAAGTTTTTATTTCTTTTTAGGTCCCTTTTTATTTTTAAAATTACAAAAATTAGCACTTCATTTTCAAGTAAAATAGGTTTCTCCTCATTATCCATCCATGTTCTTGAATATAACAAGTCTCTCTCCAAATGTCTATTTTTCACCTTTTATGTCTATTTTTTACCTTTTTGAAATATTTTGATTATTTTTTTAATTGTAACATGAAAAAGGCAAAAATCAGAAAAAATAAAATAAAATAAAATCAATTGCCTCAATTATACTCTAGTTCGTTACACTTCTTCCTAGCTGTTTGGCCTATAGTGGGTGTTCACTGCTTTACAGTACCATGACTTTCAACCTAAATAGTTTCAATTTCAACCAATCTGTAGTTGATAATCAAGGTCGTGTAATTAATGCTTGGGCTGATATCATTAACCGCGCTAACCTTGGCATGGAAGTTATGCATGAACGTAATGCTCATAATTTCCCTCTAGACCTAGCTGCTATCGAAGCTCCAACAAATGGTTAAGACTTGTTCTTAGGAGTTTTTCTCAGTCTTCTCATTCCTTCAAATTTAGATGATTTTTCATTCATTTCTGCCAACTATTCCTTAAGAACTGTGTCTATTTTTTAATAAATTAAAACTTACAAAATATACATCTAAACAAAATTTCTTATTTTATGTGCCGAAAAGAAAAAGTACGTTAATAGTGGGATGGAGGGAGTATTTAGAAAGGGTACGGCACGAGAGCTTTTCACGATCACCCATCCTAGTGCCATTCTCGCCCTTGCACATTACATCAGTCTTCATAAAACTAGGCACGCCATTGTGCCAGCAAAACAACTTATGCATCAGAAATTGGAAGTTTCTCACAAATTATTGAAGCATATATACATCTAAAGAATCACAAAAAACAATATCTACTCACTCTCCATTCTTCCATCCTCGATTCACTGGCAATATGCAGTCAAGTCCTCCAAAGATGTGCAGCATTTGATCTTCTTCTGTTGGGGCAGGTGAAACCTCGGTTCTTTCGGTACAGTCGGGTTCTTCTCCGACCTGATACGAACGACAGTCGAAACGTTACGTGATTGTTATATATTGGGTCCGCAAGTAGCACAGGAGCGGAGCGTACCTTCTGGGGACGAAGGGCCTGTCGAAATAAGGCATCGGTTGAGCTTTCGGAACCAGCTCCTTCCTCAGCCTCCTAATTTCCTCTTCTTCTGCCACCTGCAGAACAATGCACTAGTTTTAAGACCCTCAAGAATATAACACCACATTGATTCAAAGAGTTTTTAGGAATGCAACCTTCTGCTGTCTCTCTCTTTCCGTACGGTATCGTTGGATCATATCCATCTTTACGGAAACCTTAACAGGAGACAGAATGAAATTGGTGACTAATTGGAAATTAGGCTAAGAATTTGCATGGAAAAGCAACCAAATATCCAAGAGTGAGGCCAAGTATGACATTTGAGAGGTTAACCATACAATTAGGACAAGTAATCAGTAGATGAGTACCTGCTGATCAAATTCGGATCGATCTACAGCTCTGATATCACTATGCAACACAAGATCAACTGGCGTTGTTCTTTCTTTAACCGGAGGCTTCACCAAACACTGAGATACGACGATTCAAATTTAGTTAAAAGTAGTAAAAGACCAAATTATGAAGGAAAAGTGGGTAAAGAACAGTAAGATTGATAAGAAAATTATAGCCAGACTTGCATGTCACATGAAATACTAAGATATCAAATTGTTTAGGCCAAGAGTATCACAAACGAAGATTATCTTCATATTAATATGAAAAACTTAATTTAATACATCGTATTAAGACGTTACAAGTTTTGAGCAGTTGACAAGAGAGATCATGACCACAAATTTATACACAGGGCCTGATATAGTAAAGATAATAAACCATGTATGACAACAACTTACTTCTGGTTCATCTGTTGTCCAAGGAAGACCTTGAGCTATAGGTATCCTCATCTTCTCCTCTTCCTCCAACGTGCGTCGTAATTTCTTCATAAATTCTTCCTCCTTCCATCTTCCTCTTTCCTGCAGTAGGAAAGAAGGGCCAATTTTCGATTATTTGAGAAGATATTCTAGAAGCTGAAGGGTAAAGTTCCAAGGCCACCCATCGTTGTAGATTCGATTCAAGAAAGCTAACGCTAAAGTCTAAGCACATCCAAACATCTATTTATAAGACCACTAATTTGATACTCACACTCTTGTCCTATTTTAAATAGTTCAGAGAGATCAACACGTCGCCTCTACTTCTTGTTAGTTAAGGAGCAACTAGGAATGCATATTTTAGCATACTATCATCATTGGATCTTAACCATACAACTTATCTGAAATGACATTGCATATCTTTCTATCTCCATTACACCGGATTGTCATGCAGAAATTGATAAATTTGTTGTTTCGGGCATGGAACTTATCAATTTATTCATCGATAAACCGAAATGCGAACTTATCTTCTTTACAGAAGGAGTATTTGTCTGCTTAGCTTCCCGCTCAAGTAAGAACTTCACATACATTATATATATATCTCTTTACAGATATCATATAATAGTAGCATGAGTCAGATTGTGCTGGAATGCATACCTCTGTTCTGAGCATGAAAGGCCTTTGAGAGGTTACTCTCAGCTGCTTCCTCTTCCAGTTTTTTGTTGCACGATTTGCAGCTGATTCGGTACTCTACGCACGTGAAAAGCAGAGATGAGAGCACCTAAAAATGGTATGAAATTCACTTCAAGAAGAAAAGTAAGGTTAAAATCTCTCACACTTCGCCTGCTTTTTCGCCCTCCAGCAGATGTTATGGTTGAAATACTGATTCAAACACACAAATATCAGATCAATCCAAACAACAGAACGAAACAAGCATTATCAAACTAAAATAAATCGAAACTATAATACCCACTAACCTTCCTTGACTGCTGTCTAATGAATGTGAACGACGAGAACCAAGGCCTAAGCACTCTGATGTCAGATAAAAACTCGATGGACAGAACGAAGAAGATGAAATCTGTGTTTCTGGAGCCTTAGGATGTTGCTCCAGATCATCCGAAGCCAAAACGACAGAACTCTTATCTTGCTCGGAATCTCCCAATTTGAGCATCGAAAGTTTCTCGAATTCCTTCACTAAATTCATCACCTTGCTAAATCCTGGAGTCTTCACCCTCACTTTAACTTCCTCCAACAACGGATCCCTACTCCTCTTCACATTATCCTTACTTTCCAGATTAATTTCTGTTAAGACACCACTCCTCTTCATCTCAAGTTTCAGACCTTCCTTCTCAGAAATCAAATCAATCTCCTCTAGTTGATTGCAGTACTCATCTTTGATTTCTCCTCGATTCCTAAAGAAATCCTCCTGAGAGGCGCGCAAACTATCATACGCTGCACACAAACACTTAGATCTACCGATCGCCTTCTTACACTTCTCGCAAGCCACTGCAGCAGCCTCCAAGGCAGTCTGATCCTTGTTCGTCACTCTCTTCTTTGCAATCACGAACTTCCTCTCTCGGATCTTCTTCTTCGGTGACGACGAAGCCAGAACCAATTGGCTAGGGTTTCGAGAGGCGGACTTTTTCGCGCTCTTTCCAGATTTGGTGACCGACGGAGAATTCGAGAACTTCAACGCCGGACTGGAAGCATTAGGATTGACATTCTCGGAGCGCTGTAGAGATTCATTCAATTTCGACCGGGGGTTTTTTTCTTTCGCAGGAGTAATTACTCCGGAGGATCTCGAACTTGAATCCATGGGGAAATTCGCAGCGCAATTCCTCGGATAATAGGCTTCTACTGAGAATAGGATCGCTAAGAGAGAGAAGAATTAGAATTTGCAGGATTTACAGAGTAAGATTGTCAGTTCATTGACGAAGGAAATTGGGGAAATGAAGAAAACAGGGTAAGAAAAAGAACGTTTAGCTCGGGCGCGCAGTTTCCAACGGCTAGTTTTCTTGCTTCGATTTTTGGATCGTCCGATTGATTATTTGAATATTCATGTGAAATTTAAACCGTTGGATTTCTTCTACCTCTTTCATTACCGTTGTATTAATAATAGATTTATGGTTACTTATGATATATTAGCACAAAAAATGTGTTAATTATTTAAGTAATAAAGGTATGATATTTTGGTTTCCACGATAATATTACAGTTAAACCTCGATAAAGTAATATTCGATAAAGTAATAATCTCGCTAAGATAATAATTTATTACGGTCCCAATGTGGGTCAATGCACTAAAAAAATATTCGATAAAGTAATAACCTCGTTAAATGAATATTTTTTTCGGTCCCGAAGTTATTGCTTTATCGAGATTTAACTGTATATGGCCTTCAAAGTTCGTGTATTGCGTATTTAAATTTTAATAGATTGAAAGATTGCGTATTTACCTGAACACTTTGAAAATTACGTACAAAACTAAAATCTACTCAAAGTTCGTGTATTTGTAATCCTAACTTTAAGTCATGTTTGGAAGAGCTTAAAAATAATTTATTTAACTTATTCTATATGCTAAGTTATATTGTGTGCATTTGAGAGAGTTTATCGAAACTTATTCCAATCTACATTAAGAACTTATACGATAAATTCTTATACAATAAGTTATTTTGACACGAGTTCTTATTTAAATTATTTTTCCAAACATAATCTTAAATTATTCGTCCCGCTACGTAGAGGGGATGGCCGAGTGGTTGAGGTGAGGTTCTTCCCCCCAAGCACTGATGGTTCCCTTCCCCCTTCCCCCTCCTCCCCCCCCTTCCTCCCTCTTTCCCTTTTTTCTCCTTTTTTTTTTCTTTTCCTCCCACTTACTACTCAGACTTGTCTACCCACCCGCACCCCCGCCTTGCCCGCCCCTCAAATTCAAAAAAAAAAAAAAAAAATCAATAATTATTCTAACTATATTATGTTGTAGCTCTTGATTAGACCAAACAAACACAAATAGTAATGGGCCTTAGTAGGCCCATGAAACTGGACTTTATAAAATGTGGGCCTGTCATTCTTGACATGGTCCAAATCCATTATATAAGTTTACAATATTCAAAATATATTCCTTAGTCCAATAGAAAAACTAAATCATTTTTTGGCCCGTTTAATTGGCCCTTGTTAGACCAATGTTACTCCATAGTGGCTCATTTTTCTTTTTGGGTTGTTCCATTTCTGAAAAAGTAAAAAAAATGTGGACAAAAATCAACCATCAAAAAAGTAAAATAATACATACCACAAAATACCATTTTTTTAATAACCGTATCGAAAAGCAATGAGACACTACTAATAGAACATAAGGAGTATTTTAAATCTCGGTCACTTTTAATTCACCAAGTTACAAAATATTCGATTTTGGCTAATTTCATAAAATCGATGAAGTTTGTTCGATTTTAGCTCATTAGGCATATATACACGAGGCTATAATTTTTTGTTTAAAAAGCGTAATTTACTCTTACGTGAAAATTTTATTTTTAGCCCTTCAAATTGATATCTAAATCATTCATCTGTTATGTTAATAATGTTCAATTTGACACATGATTATAGTTAGCTTAGATGTCACACAATGCTTTATTTGCACTCTAATCAACTTCATTATTAGATTTTTCATTATTAGTGATAACATGAATAAAAGTCACGTGTAAATTGATTGTATACATTCACACGTATAAAGTGGCGGATTTACCGTTTCTAAATTGTATACAATCCTCTTCTCTCCTCAAATTACTCATACATAATTACAAACGTTGGTCCTACAACTTGTAATTAGACAATGCTCATTTTCAGTTCCGATTACACTGTAAAACTATCAATTACGATTTATCAAAAATTAAAACTGAAACCTCGATTACGATTTGGCAGTTTCGATTTGAAACCGCTTGTTTTGATTTACCGGTTTCACGATTTTTAATTTTTTTTATTAATTATTTACTAAATTTACTTGAATTAATTGTAGAAATAAAAAAAATATTTGAATTCGAAATAAGTTAAATCAATTATAAATAAAAATATATAATCTATCATATGAAAAAAAAAAAAAAATTAAAATATATTTAATGACTCTCACTGTTGATTCTCAATATAGTATTTGAAATAAAATTTATGTTTAAATTGTTGATTATTGGGTACCAATAAAACAACATTTGATGTTCCAACATTTCACCCCTTTAAAATATGAGAATTGTTATAAATTTTTATATAAAGAAAAAGCATATGTTAAATATAATTGAAATTTTAGTTTTGTACAAAACTAAAATCTACTCAAAGTTTGTGTATATGTAATCCTAACATGTTTGGAAGAGCTTAAAAATAACTTATTTAACTTATTCTATATGCTAAGTTATAATGTGTGCGTTTGAGATAGCTTATCGAAACTTATTCCAATCCACATTAAGAACTTATACGATAAATTCTTATATAATAAGTCATTTTGACACAAGTTCTTATTTAAGATGTTTTTCAAAACAAATTTTAATTAATAATTATTCTAACTATATTATGTTGTAGCTCTTGATTATACCAAATCAATTGGAAATTTGGTCTATTATATGAATAATATTTGAATTCGAAACAAGTCAAATCAATTATAAATAAAAAAACATATAATCTATTATATGAAAAAAAAAATTAAAATATAAAATATATTTAATGGCTCTCATTGTTGATTCTCAATATAATATTTGAAATAAATTTTATGTTTAAATTGTTGATTCTCTGGGTACCAATTATAAAACAACATTGATGTTCCAACATTTCACCCCTTAAAAATATGAAAATTGTTATGATTTTTTTTATGTAAAGAAAAAATATATGTTAAATATAACTGAAATTAGAAGAACTAGATCTTAAAAATGTTTATTAATTTAAAATTTATTTATTCAATTCGTTGGAGAGATAATCATTCACGTTTTCAATAGGTGAAATCGCTGGCTTTTCTCGATTTGGAATGAAAGGTTTGAAACTGACGATTTCACGATTTCAAAAGGAACAACCGAAAGCGAATCGGAAACCGATGCTTTACGGGTTCAGACAATTCTGACTCATTTCGGTTATGGTTTGAAATCCGAATTGAATCGATCATCATTTGAAAATGGGCATGTCTATTCATAATCTTGGATCCAATCTCAAATGAATTAACTAGGGGTGGCAAAATGAGCCCGGCCCGATAGGCCGGCCCGGGGTTGGGTTGGGCTTCGAAAATAGAAGCCCGAAATGAACCGGGCCTAAAAAAGCCCGCCCGATGAAAAGCCCGGGCTCACGGCTCGGCCCTAAAAAGCCCGGGGTTTCGGGCCTAAAAAAGCCCGCCCGAAATTAATTGTTAATTATATTTTTTTATTTGTTTTTTTTGTTTTTATTTGTTTTGATTTTTGAATGATTAATTTCTACCCAACTTATTTATTCTATCTTGTTGTATGTCAAAAATCAAGACTAAAAAGAAAGAATTTGAACGTCTCAAATCTTTCATAGTTTGAGCTTTCGATCATAGACCAATCTATTAACTTGTTTTGTTAATTGTTATCAAATATCAACTCATCAAAAGACTCATATTTTTCACTTTAAGTTGTTTTTAATTTATTTTTGTTGGTTTTAACTTTCAACTTTTGAATTTCGATTATATTTAAAAAAAAAAAAAACTCGGGTTAAGCCCGCCCACCCGCCCGAAAGCCCGGGGCTGGGCTGGACTTAAAATTTTTAGGCCCGATTGATTTTTGGACGGGCCCGGCCCGACCCGATAAATTGCTAAAAGCCCGGTAGGCGGGCCTGGGCCGGCCCGACCCGCTACTTTGCCACCCCTAGAATTAACGACATATACAAACAAAAACAAAATCAAATCACGAATGGGAATATTTTCCGTACTATTCTAACAGCCGGCGGGTCAAAGCGAGTTTGTTCGCACCATTCAGGTGGCACAGAGTACAACCCGACAACAGCTGTACGTGCCTGGGAGTTGAGTGGTGCATGCACCGCCAACGGAAGCGGAGTAGGGAATAATATACGACTGTACGCCACTCCTGCACACACGCAAACGCAGGGGCAGTTTAGGCAATTCCCCTCCCCCAATGAACTGTACGTCCATATTCCGCATTTTGTCCTTCGCGGAAGCTGTGGGTGCGAGGGTGTTTTCGTCTTTCTCCACCGTTGTCCGGTTTCAGATCTCGCAACCCCAACGACTATATAATGAGCTGCCCGCTATCTTCGTCTTCGTATGAATTCTTAATTCTGAATCACATTCAACTCCGCAGATCGACAGCTCTCTCTCTCTAAAGGAAACGAATCGAGCATTTTAGAGGTAAATTCTTCGATTCATTGATCTCGTTGTATGCTGAATCTGTTGATTTTCTGGAAACCAACGAATGTGGAATTGTGTTTGAGAATTTTGCGTATTCGATAATTTCTGGTGTGATCTTTGAGCTGAGAATGTGAGTTGGAGGTTTCTCTATTTAATTGAGCTTTAATTTTGTATCTGAAATGGAGCTGGACTCATTTCACGCGATTTCAGTGATATATCAGATTTGATTGATTCCTTTTTCTGGATTTATATGTATTTCTTTAGATCTGTGGAGTTCGAATAGATTTATGCGGGTTAGATGAGTCTTTGAACGGAGTTAGGCGTTTGATGGCTTAATTAAGCTTAAATTATACACGTATTGAGTTTTGGAGTAATGACATGCAAAAGATTTTTTCTAGATCTGATCAAGATCGGTTGAGTTTATATTACATGTCTGATCTCCTTTCGTGTTAAGTTATTTCCTTTTGAAATGGAGTATTTTGTTTTCTGAAGGTGGTTTTTGTTAACATCACATCAGATCTGATCATTAAAGTTATGGTGCATTTGTTTTCGTCGATTTTGGAGCTTAAATTCATTATGACTCTAATAGAATGGATGTTTAATTGAACTAATGAAGCGTAATCTCGGATGATCGTTCATCGCTGTATCTGACTTTTGTCGCTTGTAAAGTTGTTTAGCAACTTGTAACAGACTCAGTTCACCACTTCTGTCAATAATGACATGCCTATCAATATGTGGACTGTGGAATTATGTAAAATCATTTTCATTTCTGTTTCTGTTTCTGGTTATTATGAGCAACCTTCTGAGGAGTCTGAAAGAGGTATTCTCTTTCACAGGGTACTAGAACAAGGGAAACATGGTGAAGATATGCTGTATTGGGGCGGGGTACGTGGGAGGCCCTACCATGGCCGTGATAGCACTCAAGTGTCCTAAGATTGAAGTGGCTGTAGTTGACATTTCTGTTCCTCGTATCAATGCGTGGAACAGCGACCAGCTTCCCATCTACGAGCCAGGGCTTGATGATGTGGTGAAGCAGTGCCGTGGCAAGAATCTCTTCTTCAGCACAGATGTTGAGAAACATGTAGCTGAAGCTGACATAGTCTTTGTCTCAGTCAATACTCCTACCAAGACTAGGGGTCTAGGAGCTGGTAAAGCTGCAGACTTGACATACTGGGAGAGCGCAGCCCGTATGATTGCTGATGTCTCTAAGTCGGATAAGATCGTGGTGGAGAAATCCACAGTTCCAGTGAAAACTGCTGAGGCTATTGAGAAAATCTTGACCCACAACAGCAAGGGAATCAACTATCAGATTCTATCAAACCCAGAGTTCCTTGCAGAAGGGACTGCAATTAAGGATCTTTTCAACCCGGACAGGGTTCTCATCGGAGGCAGGGAAACCCCAGGAGGCCTTAAGGCTGTTAACACATTGAAGGATGTTTATGCCCATTGGGTTCCTGAAGATCGCATTATCACTACCAATCTATGGTCTGCTGAGCTCTCCAAGCTAGCTGCTAATGCATTCTTGGCGCAAAGAATCTCATCAGTGAACGCCATGTCTGCTCTCTGTGAGGCTACAGGAGCAGATGTTTCCCAAGTGTCTTATGCTGTTGGAACTGACTCAAGAATCGGACCCAAATTCCTCAACGCGAGTGTGGGTTTCGGTGGATCATGCTTCCAAAAAGACATTCTGAACTTGGTCTACATCTGTGAGTGCAATGGCCTTCCTGAAGTTGCAGAATACTGGAGACAAGTGATCAAGATCAACGACTACCAGAAGAACCGTTTCGTGAACCGAATCGTGGCATCCATGTTCAACACAGTTGCTAACAAGAAAGTAGCCATCTTGGGATTCGCCTTCAAGAAGGACACCGGCGACACTAGAGAGACGCCAGCTATCGACGTTTGCAAGGGGCTTATGGGTGACAAGGCCCAGCTGAGCATCTACGATCCTCAAGTGACCGAGGACCAAATCCAACGCGATCTTTCGATGAACAAATTCGACTGGGACCATCCCCTCCATCTCCAACCAATGAGCCCCAGCTCGATTAAGAAGGTGCACTGTGTTTGGGATGCCTACGATGCGACCAAGGATGCACACGCGGTGTGCATCCTCACCGAGTGGGACGAGTTCAAGAATCTCGATTTCAAGAGGATATATGACAACATGCAGAAGCCAGCTTTTGTGTTTGATGGGAGAAGCATTGTTGATGCCAATAAGCTGAGGGAGATTGGTTTCATTGTTTACTCAATTGGGAAGCCACTGGATGCCTGGCTCAAAGACATGCCTGCTGTTGCTTAAATCCAGTCAACCATGATGCTTACTTGTGAGGGTCCTTCTATTGTTCTAACTATATACTCTTTTCATGTCTTTATGATCTATTTACATTATTTGTATTGGTGGTGACACTAGTTTTGGTATTTTTCATGGGGATCTATCTCCCATTGTTCCATTCTTTTCTCTCTCTTCAAGTATTGCTTCTAAGGGAAAAAAATTGGATTTTGGTCCTGTATTGTGATTTTATCCATTTTTGGTCTTGTAATGCGAATACGAATAATCATATGTTTTTGGTCTATTGACAAGAGATTACTCAACCATGTCTTACCGATAACCCTTGCAAGTTATCTATAACGTAAATAAATACGGGATATATAACCCTATTTAGCTTGGTCCGTTATGGAATGAACTTATAATCATGGAATCAACTCGATCATCAGATTATAAGTTCATAACCTTAGACCTTTCCCATTTTGATTGGAAAAGATTTGCTTTATTTTCAAATATATATGAACTTATAATCATGGAATCAACTCGATCATCAGATTATAACTTCATAACCTTAGACCTTTCCCATTTTGATTGGAAAAGATCTGTTTTTTTTCAAATATATATGAACTTATAATCATGGAAGTCATATTATAAGTTCATAACCTTAGACCTTTCCCATTTTGATTGGAAAAGATCTGCTTTTTCTCAAATATATATAACCAAAAACGAACATAAACTATATTACGGGATCAAAATCGAAATTTCACATTCTTCAATTAAATGGATACACAAGAAAGTAGTTAAATACTGAAACAATGCAATTGCGCCCATTGAAGCCAAACCCAAACAAAAAAACGGGAAGCCCATTTCCCCACCAAATTGCTTGCACTCGACGCCTAATCAACCAAACCCAATTTCCTTTTTTCTGATCAATTTTCAAGACTTAATAAATAACTGAAAAATCAAGAATCCTCCTCTCGCATTCTCACTTTCCAGCGTGTATGTGGAATTCATGTTCTCGTGAAAGTATGGATGTTCCTCGTGCCTTGTCTTTGCTTCCATGCAAGGCTTTCTTCTACTCAATTCAACATTAACCGAGTGACGGGAGAGAGAGAGAGAGAGAGAGAGAGAGAGAGAGAGAGAGAGAGAGAGAGAGAGAGAGAGAGAGAGGAAGTAGCTTCCAATTTTGCTTGATTTTCTTGAGCACACATCTCTCACTGCCAAACAGACCTTAACTAACCACTCTCTTTCTCTTTACTTGGGCTGTTCAATTCCATTTAGGGGGAGTGCAATCACACTTACAACAATTTACTCTCTTTCTCTCACCAAATCTCGTGTTTCGGCTGATGGGTCTTTCTCTTGTCCCTCCATAGTTTGCAACTTCTCCAAAAAGGATCGATTTTGGGTTGATCCCATTAAGCCCTTTAATCTCTTCTTTCTTTGTGGTGCTTAGATTCGCCATTCTTGAATTCATAATCTGAGTTTTCTTGATAATTCTCATCCGGGTTTTTCTTGTTTTCTTGGATCATAGGTGGGTTTTTTTTTTTTTTTTTCAATGGGAGAAGTTGAAGAGCGGAGATATCTTTGCCAGATATGCAGCAAGAGTTGCGTGAGTGGGAAGTCATTGGGTGGTCACATGAGGGTTCACTTAGCTCAGATTTCATCTTCTAAGAAAGCATCTCAAGAAAAGGGTAAAAACAAAATTGAATTCGATGATCATGAGCAAGAAAGTGGTAGTTATCAGTATATGAATCAAGAAAAGATAAGCAATGTAGATTGCGGTGATGGTGATCATGATCAGAGCAACAGCTACGAGTTGAGGGAGAATCCCAATAAATCTTGGAACATTTCTGATCCCAAACACGCCCTTATGAAGAGTGAGAAATCTTGTAAAGAATGTGGGAAAGGATTTGCCTCATTGAGAGCTCTTTCCGGCCACATGAGGTGGCATCCAATCAAGAACAAGGAGGTGCATTACTGCAAGGAATGTGGAAGAGGGTTCGATTCGACGAGGGCGATGTTTGGCCACATGAAGAGCCATTCCAAGAGAGTTAAGAGGGTCTCTAATGTTGAATCTTTTGAGAGTTTATCAGATTTTGAGAATTTCTGTCCGGTTAGAAGAAAGAGATCAAGAATTAGGTATAAATGTAATTGCTCTGTTTCTGAGGTTGATGAAGCAGAGGAGGAGGCTGCTGAGTCATTGTTGATGCTTTCTATGGGTGTGGGGAACTGTTTGAAGTTTGATTTGGATGAAGATTGTGATGATGATTATGCATGTTGTGGAGCTTTTGGATCTTGCAGAAGTAAGAAATTTAGTGGGATTGGAGATTTTGATAAGAATGTTGATGAATTTGATGAACTTGATTTGAATTGTGTGGTGGATTGGGTGGTTTTAATTCTACCAAATGTGAAGAAAATCAAGATTTCTTGGTAGGTTATGGTGATGAATCTGCTCTTGATAAGAATTCTGATCAATGTGGTGATGATGAGCCTTTAGGTTTAGGGTTGATCAAGAGCAAGCAATATGAATGCCCGATATGCTTCAAAGCGTTCCCTTCGGGTCAAGCTTTGGGCGGACACCAAAGGGTTCACTACAACGGACTTGCAGAAAGGAAGAACAGAGAAGTTGGTGAAGCTCAAGGGAATCTAGACCTTAACTTCCCCATTAGCACCAAGGCTAGCCTTAGCCTTCAATTCGAGCCGTGGCTCGTCGATAGGCTTGTGCTCAGTACTTGAGTAAGTAACAACAAATCCCTTTTCAAGATCAGTCTGATCAGATCAAATGCTGCTGGTTATTGGTATAATCTTGCAAGTTTCATGGTTGTAGTTCTTTTGGAGAATTGTTATAGTGGCACTGCAGCTTGTTGGTTTCACATTTTAAGATGTTTTTAGGTTTGTTTAGATTGCTGTTGTGCATCAGTACTTCATCAAACACCAGCAATGCAATGAACATGATAGGACAAAATACAGATACGAAACATGGTATTTTGTAAAAGCTTAGGACACGACACGACGATTGGACACGGCGTTTGGATTTTAAAATTAATTAATTTTGTGTTTTTCATTAGCATTATGTGTAACATAAACATACGAGACACGACAATGGGAGCGTCATATAGTGTCCGAGTGTCCGATACGTGTTCGACACGATACGCTGTGAAGTGTCCATGTAACAGTGATGTGTATCTTCATTTTAGAGCGTGTTTAGACACACGGACGATATTGTATCATATTTCTTGTTCCACTGTTCAATAATAGAATAGTGGCACGTACGGTAGGGCCGACCCTTATGCATAGTAAAATTGGGCGAGGGCAAGGGCCCAAAATTGAGGGGTCCAAATTTTTTAGCCCATTATATACAACCCAAATAAAATAAATTCAGTCCAATATTTAAAGCCCACTAAGTTTCCGTCCGGCTAAACTTGTCTTAGTGGATTCGGGCACGGAGTTTAAAAAAGTAAGTGGATGTGTATTAAAGTGGATGAAAATGTGTTAAAGTGGTGGAGTCCACTATTTCAATCTATTGTGGTCCACTAGGTCTTTTCCTTTTTTAAATGAATACAAGTTTAATGGGCCAACCGAAATGGAAAGTAAGACAAGTTTAGTGGGACGAAGGAAGTACTTATACATTATTCAATCTTGTCTCTTTCTAGTTTCTTCAACACTTTTTTTACTTGTTTAGTTAATTATTGATGATTTTGCATGCTACATCTAAATTATTTTAATAATTATTCAATTTTTATTTTTTAATTTGTTGTATTTTATGTGTTTCTATTGTTAAAGTTGTGCAGATATACAAGTATAAAAAATCATTATGTGTTATTTTTAGCTGATAATAATATTCACAAAGCTTCAGTAAGGAGTCATTTTTTGCTTTTTCATTTAGAACCTTCGAAATGTCCGATCTTGATGCACGTGCCCCTTTAGATCCTTTCTACTTTAAAATGGATGCAAAAAATGAGATAGATAATGCTTGTGGGATTAGACCTTTTGTTTCACATACACTTGGAAAAACCTCAATGTATCGTGTCGGACACTTAGATACGACACGACATTCAAATTGCCGTATCCTATATATTTCGATAAACACGACATCTAACTCTAATAAAAATATACAAAATTAGTTTATTTTGCATGTGATTTTATATTTTTATAAATATTGACGGCTGTATCTTGTCCTAAGATTTTAAAAAAATTCATATTACGTGTCGTCTGTTCGTATCGTATCGTATCTGTCGGTGCAATCTAATCATTAGACCATGTTATACTTGCTTATGATCCAAAAGAGTGGTTGAGATTTGAGAAGGCCTAATTTACTAGAGTTAGAAGGGCAAATTTTATAATGTAAAGTCTTTTACTTGTTATTGTTTATTATTGAAAAGGGAATTTCTTTTTTGAAATATAAGTTTTAATAATTTCGTAGATATTTTATTTTTCACATGACAAAATTGATAAATTATTTTTTAGGATTATTATTTTGATAAATTATTTTTAGGAAAATTAATATTTTGAATTTTCTCGAAAATAATTGAAGTCAAATGCGATGGACAACACGGTTTGATAAATTAGTTATGTTATTCGTTAATCATCAACACTTTCTCTCTCTACATTCACGCCTCCGACTTCCGATCCAGATAGATTCCATCGCCGGCCATTAACGACAAAATCTAGAGCGAGGAGAATTGGTTACTTGCTGCCGCGTGATGATTTAGCTGATGTGTTTTTTTTTGTTTCTTTATAATTCACATTTATTCATTCATTGATTTGCCGACAATCTATACGTATAAACACGGAAATCGGGGAAGCAATCGGAAACCCTAGGTCTACTGGAGTTGGGAGGGATTTTGTTGGAGGATTTCAATGCCCGGGAGTGCCGCAGCTGGAGGGAAATTCGGGATCGCTGAATTGCGGTGGTGGCTGATCTAATGTTTTCGAGGAATTATTTAGACCTAGTTTATTCGAAGAGTATTAGGATTGATAATTTCGGCGGCGGCGGCGCTAGTGGCGGTGGTAGTGGTGATTCGTTGAATTGGAGGAGGGTAAAAGGGGGGAATAGGAGGAGGATAGTGGTGGAGAGGGGCGGCGGTGGAGGAAGATGCAGCTGCACTTCTCACCTAGCATGAGAAGTATAACGATATCATCAGGCAGCGGCGGAGCAAATGGCAATGGAGGTGGAGATTTGATGAAGATCAAGGTCGCAGCTCGCCACATCTCGTACCGCACGCTGTTCCACAGCATTCTGGTTCTTGCTTTCCTGTTGCCATTTGTGTTCATTTTAACAGCACTCGTCACGCTTGAAGGTGTCAACAAGTGTTCATCCATTGGTACGGTCTGAAATCGCCCTGCTCCTTGAGTTCATCTGTTGAGATTTTGATGAATGTTCTCAGATTTGCCTATTGTGTTGCTTTCAGATTGTTTAGGCCGCCGGTTAGGGCCAAAGCTTCTTGGCAGAAGCAATGATTATGGGGTAAACTTTCATTACATGTTGTGGAATATCTTCTTACATTCATTTCATAAATGCTAAACTTTGTTATGGAATTTCTTACATTCATATGACAAATGCTAAACTTTGCCATTGTTGTGATAATGATAGAGGGTGGTGAAGGATTTTGTTAAGATTTTGAATCAAGTGAACTCTGAGAAAGTCCCTGATACTTTGAAGATTCCAGACTCTTACAATCATCTCCTTTCTGAAATGAAAAACAACAAGTATAGTGCAAAGGAGTTTGCTTTGATTCTGAAAGGAATGGTATGTATTTGTGTATCGTATTATTTTCGCAGTTTCATGCTATTTGTGGTTAGCAATGAATATATGCATTTTACTTATATTTCTCAGTTTGAAAGTTGTCTTTTTGCCTAAGAAGTTAGCATACTTGTCCACTTAGGTAGTGTTTGGAAGAGCTTTTATAAGCAGCTTTTAGTTTTTTTTTTTTATGACGAAGGTAATCCGCAGCAGCTACTGAAATGCGCACTGAGTAAACCCCGCTCCTATGCTCTAGCTTGCAAACAACAAGAAGCAACTTTTAGTTGCTTATACTTAAAGCTGCTTAAAGTTGTTGTTAAACAAAAGTTATCATTGTTTGCAATATTAGAAAAAAAAAGCTTATTTTTAAAGAAATCAGTTTTGCAAACACTCTCATAAGTTGCGCTTCAGTTTATTTGGCTTATGCTTTTAAAAGGCACCCCCTGACCAGATTATAGGCTTCTATTTATTCTGACTTATTTTAAGCACAAAAAAAGTAGAAGCATATGTTCCAAACATTAGAAAAAGTGTTTCTGCGGCTGTTCCAAACACTACCTTAAAGCTTTCTATTTTTACCATCAATTTCTCATTCATGAGATGATATAATACATGCATGCTTCAAATGGTTTCAACACTTAAATATTTTTAGTTTGAAAATTGTCTTGTCCTAATAGATGGAGAGATCTGAAAGGGAAATAAGGATGTCCAAGTTCGCAGAGCTTATGAATAAACACTTTGCCGCTAGTTCCATCCCTAGGAGCATCCATTGCCTTTCATTGAGGCTGACTGATGAGTATTCTTCCAATGCTCATGCACGCAAGCAGTTACCTTCGCCAGAGTTACTTCCTTTGCTCTCTGACAACTCCTACCATCACTTTGTGTTATCTACAGACAACATTCTTGCTGCTGCCGTTGTTGTCAGATCCGCCGTTCAGACATCTGCAAACCCTGAAAAGATAGTTTTTCATGTCATAACTGACAAGAAAACTTATGCAGGCATGCATTCATGGTTTGCCCTGCATCCTTTGCCTCCAGCTATAGTTGAAGTAAAAGGTGTGCATCAATTCGATTGGTTAACAAGAGAGAATGTCCCAGTTCTTGAAGCTGTGGAGAACCACAATGGTATTAGGAATTACTACCATGGGAATCACATTGCTGGGGCGAATCTCAGTAATACGACACCGAGAACATTTGCCTCCAAATTACAGGCTAGGAGTCCAAAGTATATTTCATTGCTTAACCATCTTCGTATATATATCCCCGAGGTAATTGTTTGCTATTGAACAAATGGATCTTCCATGTTTGTGGTTTTTCATACTAGATTTATCTTAAGAGTACATACGTCATGCATAATTTGTAGGTTCGGCATTGGACTGTCTGCTATCATGTGCATGAATATATGTGTTATTGTGGATAGCACCTTAGATTTCTAAAGCCCTGAATTAGGGAGAGGATGATTTTTTACATACAATCTTTTTTCAGCAAATCGAGACAATTAATCTGGTAATAACGTAATGAGCTCCTTCACTTCAAGCTTGCATGTTATGATCCCTTTGTTCCACTCTGGTCAAATAAATGCTCAGATCTTTTTAAATAGTTGAATCTTCAGTTAATGTTCTCATCAAAGTATGCATTTTCTTCAGTAGTGCATTGTTCTCATGGCTTAGTAGATACCATGTCAAATAGTTGGAGAATGGTATTTTGTTGCCTGAATGAGTTTTGCAGTTTTTGGAACATCCGGGATGCGGATTTGCTTTTCACGCTGGCAGTTTGTACCTTTTTGGTTTTGAATGAGATTGAAAATTGATTTTCAGCCTTCTTTTCTGAAGAATTATGTATTCTCTTTTCAAGTTTTTCTATTCTTTCTTTGTTTCCGTTTTCTTGTAAAGCGTTCACGACAGAGAATGATATTAAAATATGGTTTGCAGCTTTTTCCGAACCTTGATAAAGTGGTTTTCCTGGATGATGATGTGGTAATACAACGAGATCTCTCTCCTCTCTGGGAAATTGACCTTGAAGGGAAAGTTAATGGAGCTGTTGAAACTTGTAAAGGTGAAGATGAGTGGGTTATGTCTAAGCATTTCAGGAATTATTTCAACTTCTCTCATCCGCTTATTGCAAAGAACTTGAATCCCGATGAATGTGCTTGGGCGTACGGGATGAATATTTTTGATTTACAGCGATGGAGAAAGACAAGTATTAGGGATACTTATCACTCCTGGGTTAAACAGGTACACTAAAATCTGTCATTCTATTCTCGTATTATTTGTTTTTGCAACTTGGACTAGTTTGATTAATACTCCCTCCATCCCGCTATTATTGTCCCTCTTGGTTCCGGCACGGAGATTAAGAAGTTTTATTAAATTGTGTATTTTATGAGTTTTAAGTGTATTAATAAATGAACACATTTTTTGAGGAGTGGTTGGTGGAAAGAAATTAGAATTCATTCAAATTTTTGCAAGGCATAGTTGAGTCTATCGATTTATTTTTTCTATTTTTTTCATGTTTTAATTGAAGAAATAATCTAAAGTTTGAAAAAGTTAAAAATCATAACTTTCTGAGTTCGGAGCAGAACGGAATCGTGTGGAAGGGAGGCTTTTGGAGAGAGAGAGTATAAGAATATTGGATTGAGTAGTGGATAAGGAGAGCCTACTTCATTTTAGGTTTAAGAATATACTTTTACTTAGCGGGAGAATCCGATTAGGAAATGTAGGACAGTAATAACGGGACGGAGGGAGTATAAGAGGATTGCTTGTGCAAGCAAGTCCCGTATCTGCTGCTAAAGCACCAGATCTTCTTAGATAAGTAGAACGGCGCAACTATCAGATGATGGGAAATTTGAAAGTTCTATTTCAGCACGAGTTGCGGAGTTTCTACGACATGTTCTCTAATCTGGGTGGTATATATTGCAGAATCTGAAGTCAAATCTCACGTTATGGAAACTTGGAACTCTTCCCCCGTCCTTGATCGCGTTCAAGGGCCACGTTCACCCAATCGATCCTTCATGGCACATGCTTGGGTTGGGCTATCAGAAAAACACCAAAATCGAAAATGTGAAGAAGGCAGCCGTTATCCACTACAACGGCCAGTCAAAACCTTGGCTAGAGATCGGATTCGAGCATCTCAGGCCATTTTGGACCAAATACGTGAACTACTCGAGTGATTTCGTAAAGAATTGCCACATCTTGGAGTAGTAACGACACGCAACGCACCAAGGAAATCGTGGGACAACTACAGAGGCATATTATGGTTCATACTCAAAGTCCTTTGGGAGGTAATATTTCTTCATTCTTGATTAAATGAGAAACTGGGGATTTGAATCTCGAAACGCATCCACAATGGCGATACGTGGAATCTGCATTCGTTTGATTCGCCAGAATCCTTGAAGAAGAGGGGTTTGTATTGCTATGTAAAGTAGATTCATTCATCTTTTTGGTTGTGGGTAAACCACATGATTTTTTTGATCTCCATGATTGAATTTCATCTCTATCTTGGAGATCAGAAGGGAATAACGGTAGATTCTGATATTGTTATATGATCATTTGGGTAGATTTTGAAGTTTGTTGTGGAGTTGAACATTGGTTATACGCAGAACGGTCTCTATCTCATAAGCCCTTACATGTCGCACCATTCCGAAAAAATGATAAGTGACGCTTAATTTATATCAAAACTTGCCATTTTTCGGAAGAACGTGACATGTAAAGGTGTATATTGTGAGATAGAGAAACATTTTCGACTTATATGCCGTATTTCTATGTATAATAAGTTTGTCCAAACATTTGAGCAGTTTAAAGTGGACTCTTTCTTACTCACTACTTGCCTCTACATTCTCATACTCTCTCTAATTTTTTTTTCTCACACATGTTCAACTCAAAATACATAAATTTATGATTTTTAACTTTTTAAAAACTTTAAATTATTTTTTCAATTACAATATGAAAAAAAATAGAAAAAAATAAATAAAAATTAATTGTTTCAATTATGCAATGCAAAAAAATGGATGAATTCTTATTTTATTCACCAATCGCTCTCGAAAACTGTATTCATTTCTTAATATAATTAAAACTCATAAAATACACATTTAAATAAAACTTCTTAATTCTTGTAATGAAAAGAAATGTGAATGTAATAGCGAGACGGAGGGAATATAATTTTAGAAGTATATTGTAGAAAGAAATAAAAAAAGGCAACAAAAACTAAAATAGTTAAGTAAAATAAACATTTATAAAATAAAAAATTGGAAAAGGTTAGTAAAAAAAAAGTAAGGTAGCTAGAAAAAAAATTATGCTACGTGTCTAATCGTCATAAATAAACAATAAATAAATAAAGAAGTTGGTTAAAAGGAGATCCATCACAACTAATTGCCAGCTAAGAAAGGAATATCTGCAGTTGAATTTCGTTAATTGCTACAATTGCAAACGCCAGCCAAATAATACTATCAAGCAAAAGGAGAGAGAGAGAGAGAGAGAGAGAGAGAGAGTTTCAGTGCCAATTCTGTCTTCCTCTTCTTTAGCCTCTGTTTTTGCATTTCTTGAAAAAAAGTTCAAAACTTGAGGAAGCCCAGATCAAGTAAGTCTTCTTTTCCCGTACCCATTTACTTATGCACAATTTTCAACTCTTTTTAATAATCGTGCCGAAAACAGTAAGCCGAGCCAGTGGAACAGAAGGAGTAGAAGATATGTACGAATTAACCACTTGTGGGATTTTGACTTTTTCATTGATTTGGTTGTGATGAGAAAAATATGGGAAAAATGATGAACATTTCTTTTCAAGAATCTTTAGGAGTTTTTTTTAGGATGGGGATAGAATTATAGAAACACTTCAATTATCATTTTCTGTATTAAAGTATAATACAGTTAAACATCGATAAAATAATATTCGATAAAGTAATAATCTCGCTAAGATAATAATTTCTTCCGATCCCGATATGGGTCAATGCACTAAAATAATGTTCGATAAAGTAATAGCCTCGTTAAATGAATATTTTTTCTCGGTCCAAGGTTATTACTTTATCGAGGTTTAACTGTACATTACAGTGAGATTCCTCAAAACATTTTCAAGACTGTTTTTAAGGAATCTAAACTCATGTCATAATCATACAAAAGAGACAAGTACATGGGATTTTCTGAGAGCTTATGATGAAGAGCATGCAGAGAAGATTTCTTGATTTGGGGTAAAATAGCAAATAGTAGATTCTTTTAGGGTTTTTAAAGGAAAACTTTGAAGATGTCTACACTCTACAGCACAAGAACAGGTGGAGATCAAGTTCAGGCTGACTGATGGATCAGACATTGGCCCCAGAAACTTTCATGTGGCTACAAGCATTTCTACCTTGAAGAAGAGTATCATCTCCCAATGGCCTAAAGGTTAGATCAAATCTACACTCTTTCCTATGTCGACGACATTCGAATAAACCGGAAAAAATCAATTTTGGTCTATTATGTTGACGCCTGTCTACTTTTAGTCTATAATGTTGGTAATAGCTAATTTTAATCTGTTAAGCTAGTAAACAGTCCGATTTTGGTCCGTTTTATAAAATTGGACAAATCCTTTTTTCACGCGTGTATACTATACACGCCGATAATTAAAAAAATAAAAATAAATCTTATTTGTGAAATAACTTTATTTTTTAATTTCACAATATGAGAATATCTTTTTACAATTTTCGCACGTGAGATTTATTTATTTTAATAATTTTGGGGGTGGTGCACACGTGCGAAAATGACTAAAATCGGACTGTTTACCAACCTAATTGACCAAAATTGACTCTGACCATCATAACGGACTAAAAGTGGACATGAGCCAACATAACGGATCAAAATTGATTTTTTCCACAAATAAACACACGTTTTTCGAACAGAGAAAGAAGACGGTCCGCATAGAGTGAAAGACATCAAGATAATAAGTGCAGGGAGGGTATTAGATAACAGCAGAACAGTGGTGGAGTATAAAAGCCCCTTGTGTGATATCACAACCATGCATCTTGTCGTGCAGCCACAGCACGAAAATGGTTCGGTTTTTTCGTCATCTTTTTAATGCTTAGGGTTCTCATCACATCCCACTCTAATATGTTCTTTTCCATGTTGCAGAAGTGAAATCAGATCCTAAGCAGAACAAATGTGTGTGTGTGATATTGTGAGATGCGGATGCGTAGGTCGATAGCTAATAACACGAAGAACGGAGGAGGAAACCAGAGCCCCATTCCGAGTTACTCCCTCCGTTCCGTTATTTGTGGTCACGTTCTTTTCGGCACGGGAATTAAGAAAGTAGATGATAAAATATGAGAAAGAGAGTAGATGATAAAGTATGAGAGAGAAGATGAATAAGATAATGAGAGAGTATGAGAGAAATGATGATACAGTAGGAGGAAGAATGTAATAAAGTAGGAGAGAGAAGATGATAGAGTAAAAGATATGATAGTAATTTTTTACCAAATTAGGAAAGTGGCCACAAATAACGGAACATCATTTTCGGGAAAGTGAGCCACAAATAGTCCGGACGGAGGGAGTATATGTTAACGATGAAGACATAGATTTCTTCTGATTTGTAGGAGTAGTTAAGGTTTTGATTTAGTCTGGACTACTTGTTCATGCTACATTATATGGGCAAAATTTGACATGTTTATCTTGAAATCTTTAAAATCTTGAAAATCACTAATGAATTTCTTCCAACTCTAAGTCTATAGCAATTCTAAGTAGAGTTTGTTTCATTAACACTAGGTGCAGAAATGGACTCATCAACATCAATTTGATCAAGAAATGGATAAATTGGCAACAAACAAGAGAGCTAACAATGTAAAGATGGGGAAAAGCAAAGGTGTGTTTCTATATAAATAACATATCATCATGTTTGAGAGAGAGAGAAACTAAGCATGTGATATACTCCCTCCGTCCCACTAGAAATGACATGTTTTTCTTATTGGGACGTTTATGTTTTCTAAAATGACAAAGATTGTGTGGGCCACAATTAACTACTCCCTCGGTCCCGTTTATATTGACCTATTTTCCATTTCTGGTCCGTCCCATTTATATTGGCCCCTTTCCAAAAAAAGAAAAATAAAATACTATATTCTCTCACCTACTTTATCATCCACTCTCTCACCATCTCACTCATCTTCTCTCTCTTACTTTATCACCTACTCTAGTTTCTTAATTCCCGTGCCGGAAAAGCAAGGGGCAAAATGTGAATGGGACGGAGGGAGTACTAAAAATTCGCACAATCGTAACACATAACACCACTTTCTCGAGTCCGTGCCGGAAAGAAACGTGTCGTTTCTAATGGGACGGAGGGAGTAGAACACAAAAGTTGCAAGAATTCAACACTATAAAGTTGAAACTAATAAACCTCTAAAAAACTCTCAAAATCAACCTCCATGCAAGTTTTGCAATATCATAAGCATGTGATATGCAGCACAAAAGATGCAAGAATTCAACACTATAAAGATGAAACTAACATACCTCAGAAAAACTCTCCGAATCAACCTCTATGTAAGTTTTGCAGCATCATAGCCCTCGTCTTGCCATCCGGTTTGAGGCCAATCTCTTGCATCTCCGTGTAGAATCTCTTCGCCAAACTCCTTTCGTTCCTCAAGCACGTTCCCTGAATAGCCGCGTTGTAGAGAGACCCGTTTGGCTCCGCCTGCAACACAACAACCGATCGATGTATTAGACACGAAACCCCTTGGGATGGATGTAACTTCTTACAGTTAAACCTCGATAAAGTAATACTCTCTTCGTCCCGCTATTTGTGGCTCACTTTCCCGAAAGGAGTGTCCCGTTATTTGTGACCACTTTCCTAATTTGGTAAAAAATTACTATCATATCTTCTACTCTATCATCTTCTCTCTCATACTTGATTACATTATCTCCTACTTTATCATCATTTCTCTCATACTCTCTCATTATCTTACTCATCTTCTCTCTCATACTTTATCATTTGCTCTCTCTCTCATACTTTATCATCTACTCTCTTAATTCCCTTGCCGAAAAGAACGTGGCCACAAATAGACTGAGTAATAACTTCACTTAGATAATAATTTCTTCCGGTCCCAACTTGGGTCAATTGACTAATATAATGTTCGATAAAATAATAATCTCGTTAAACGAATATTTTTTTTTCTGGTCCCGAGGTTATTACTTTAAAGAGGTTTAACCGTACTTGCAAGATTTATAACAACTTACATTTAAGATTTCCTCCACATCCTTCCAAAGAGATCCCCAAATGCAACTCCTTATCAATGATAATAAAGTGAATACATCCGGAGTTTGCTTCTGCTTAACCATGTGTTTGTGAACTTGCAATGCAACCTTAGGCTTCCTTGCAGCCTCACAAGCTGCAATAACAAGATTGTACGACGTAACAGAAACCCGTAAACCCGTCCCCTCCATCTCCCACAGCAGCTGCATGGCCTTCTCCCACAATCCAAGCCTCTGGCAAGACATCAAACAAGTGTTGTATACATGCAAGTTCAACACACACTTCTCCTCTTTTCTAATGCTTTCAAAGAGTTTCAAAGCATCACCATGTCGATTTGCTCGATTCAACGCACAAATCAATCCGTTCCAAGTGTATGAATCCGGTTTATACCCCAAAGATTTTAAGAGATCGTAAACCTTGAATGCTAGTTCAACCTCAGCTGCTTTCCCTAACGAATTGATCAAAGCGTTACACGTGATTAAGCTAGGCTTGATACCGTCTCTCAACATAGACCGTAAAACATCGAGCGCTAGGTCCCATTTCCCCTCCCTTGTGCAAGCTCCTACTATAGCTTGCATAGAATCATCACAAGGAGTCAACCCATTTTGAGCCATCTCATGATAAGCATCGAGAGCTAGCTCGTTCTGACCACAACGAACGAAGATGCAAACCAACATACGGTACGTGACTACTGTCCCCACAAGGCGATTCTCTTTGAGACTCCTCCACATTCTATTAACCCTAACCCAATCATTCACTTTCCCAAACATGGATATCATAGTGTTATACAGAATTACATCGATAAATTGCTTGTTCTTGCTATCCCTTTCTACTTCCTCAAACATCTCTAAGGCCTCATCACGGCCACGTGCATCAGCTACTGCTTTCAAGATCAAGCTATAAGTATGGCCGGTAGCAATGCCACTCGACCTCATAAACTCGTACACTTTCAAGGCATCATCTAGTCTTCTCTTCCTTAGAAGACAAGAGAGAAGGGAGTTACAAGCATGTGGATTAGGAAGCAGACCGGAAGCAACCATTGATCTATACAATGCTAATGCACTTCTAACTTTGTTATCTCTACTTAGCTTCAAAACCCTTTTAGACAATACTTCTTCATCTCTCTCCTCCAAGTAGTTTATCTCATCCTTACTCTCATCCAAAGGTTCCAAAGGCATCTTTGGAACATCATCCAAATGATCTCGACCGTCCAATTCTTGTTCAACCACACCACCCCAAGGTGGGAATATATTTCTAGGGCCATTCTCATCAAGCCCTTCTCTCTCCTCCAAAATTGACACTCCTTCACAAACTGACTCAAACTCAAGGCTTGCAACCTTAGCTATGCCACACAATTTTTCTCTCTTTATCAACTTGCTTTGTTTAGTAAAAGAAGGGTTTGCAGCTGCCGCCACCACACTAAGACCATGATTTTTGGCACAATTCAAATTTATCTTCAAACCCCAATTCAAATATGCAGAGCAATTGATACACCTAGAACAGATTCTTGAATTGCTGCTATACACGTGGCTATTGCCGTACACTGAAACAGAGCATGCTGGTGAGGTTTTCAGCACCTCTGCCATGACCATAACTAACCTAGAAGCTGAAACACAGACCTTCCTCAACCAGAATTAGCATTCAATCTAAAGAACAGAAGAAATTTAAGATTGCGTTCTGGTTGAAAAAAATTATAATGCTAGGCAAAAAAATCAAAACTTTACCTGATAAGTTTTTGGGTTTCACAAAAATGAACAGGCTATAGATGAAGATTTATGTATTGATGAAGTGGGATATTTTTCGAGAGAGAGAAAGTGGGGGTTAAAAGTGATAAATATATAAATAGGGAAAGAAAAAAACGGCGTCGTTCTTCGTGATATAAATATCACAAATTGCAAAATCACTAAGAATTTGGTGATATAAACCTCAAAACCGGGAGAGGAGAGAAACTAAAGAAATGGGTAATGGAGCTTCTCAGTTTTCTTGGAAACCCAGAAGGGAAAAGCTCGATCTTTTGATAATCTATTAACGTTTTTGCACTGAATGTATTGTTGTTGTTGTTGCAGCAGGAGGAGAAAAGAAGGAAGAGAAAGTGATGGAAGGAGTTGCTTCAATAGCCCTTTTGCCGAATGGCTCTATTTCTGGCCATTTTATTCAGCTTCCCAATTCCATCTGCTATGGCCTCCATGGGATTGGTACCCTTCTATCTCTCGCCGCATCACCGTGTTGTACTTTGAGTTCATAGCATCACCGTGTTGTACTTTGAGTTCATATTTTTGTTTTTCTGATGTTATTGTAGCTTACTCTAGTGTTCTTTTTTTTTTTAGGGTTAATTTCTTTATATGCATAGTCAATTTGGAATATATATATAAGAATATCGATAAAGTAATAATCTCGATAAGATAATAATTTCTTTCGGTCCCGATATGGGTCAATGCACTAAAATAATGTTCGATAAAGTAATAACCTCGTTAAATGAATATTTTTTCTCGTTCCCAAGATTATTACTTTATCGAGGTTTAACTGTATATGTACGTATATAGGGGTAGGTTTTGTTGAGAACAACTCTTATCGTGTGTACACTATATTTTCAAGACAATTCTACTGCACTTGTATTTGTCATATTACAAGGAAGCCCCTTAAGTGCAGTCTGATCATTTGAAAGTGTGGTATTATCATCTATAAAGTGATATACATTTGTCTTTAAAGTGCGGATTCACACGATAATAGCATGTTCACATTTGAACTTCCTCATATACATAGACGGGGAGGAGGAGGGAGAGAGAGAGAGAGAGATATTGTGTTATAATTTCTTGATTTTATCCTCCTTTTTATCAGTAGCTTGTGAACCAATTCATGAACTTGTGGGTATAAGATGGATTCTTGTTTTGTTCTAAATGAAAAACTTCATGAGTTATTCAAGTAGAATTTGTCTTTGATAGCTAGACATCCTTCAATGAGGAGTAAATTGCATCATCTATTTTTTGCTCATGCATTTGATTTTTTGCCTATTAGAGCTGGAGTGTGAGAGGGAGTGCAGCCGGGGCGAGGACTACCGCTTGATCAAGCTCACCGTAACGGACTACAACGTAGCACCATTTTTCTTTAGTTTCGTTTACGTTTGCTTGAAATGAATGATTGAATTATCATACGGTCTAATTGCCATCTCTTGGTCTCTCTTTACAACCAGAGCAAGAGAGAACGAGATATCGTGGTGGAGTGCAGAGGACATGATGCTGCCAAGATACGTACCCCGATCACGCTCATGGGTAACAAACATGTTCATATAACTACATTCTACTTGCTCTTCTGCTTACTTTGTTGCATCGATTCATTTATGCCGCTGGTTCTTATGTGGGCTTGAGTTTTGTTCGTAATGGTACGGCTTTTTCACTTCGTACTAGGTGGCAGAAGGACGTTGTGGGTATGGTCGAAGAGAAGCATGGGAAGCACAAAGTTTCAGTTCATTTTGAATGTGAAACACTAAAAGCTGATGAAGCAGCTGAGCAACATCTCACTAAGTTCATGCCTAAGCTAGTCGGGATGGATGCTGTCGGTAAGTCTTCTTACCACTCTATAATTTGGAGAATTTTCGAAATACAGACACCGTAAACTACTCCCTTCGTCCTACTAGAAACGACACGTTCCCTTCAAATGCAGGAATCAAGAAAGTGGTGTTATGCAATGTAGATTATTTGACTTTTTAGTGGTTAAACGTGGCCCACGCAATCTTTTGTTATTTTCAGAAACGTGTCATTTTTCGTGGGACGGAGGGATCTTCATTAACTTGGTTTGGCTATGTAGTGGATCTTGCGTAGTAACTTTCATTCTTTCGTCGAAGAAATGCAGCCCGACGATCTTTCAACTTGTTTCGAGTTCATTTGGTGGGTTTCTTTTTACTACAACTAACAAGAAACATGGCTTGCAGTTAACATCGGCCACATGACCATAGTGGGATTGAATTTCGAAGGAGACGTCGAGCACGAGCAGAGCGATGGTGCATCGCGGAATGTTGTCGAATGCAAGGCCACTTAGAGTTCTTGTGTAAGAAACAGTTATTCACTATCAACTAACAATTTGTGTGGAAGGTTTTGATCTCTTGCACGTGCTCGACGGGGCCTTGCTCTCGGTCGGGGGCCTAAAGCGGTGGCTTCACCAGCTTTACCCCTAGAGCCGGCCAATTTTCAATCTTGTGCCAACTCCCATAATTCAAACTGGAAATACAACTTAGGCCTAATCTTCCCACCTCAAGAACATCACACAAAACCATAAACTGCTCATGATTCTCCCACCAAAAAGCCATGCTATATACTGCACCAAATATGTTTTAGCATATCTTGACAGAGTGACAATTGATTGTTCAGACAAGTATATCAGAACTATCTACAAGAATTTACCAGAAAATACATACTTGTTTCATCATTTCTTACGGCCGGAGACGGTCTTCTTCACAGCTCCAACCGATACTAAGAACTGATCAAGAGATGATAACGTCCTCATGTCGTCTGGAGGGAAGTAACTGGCGGCCTTTCCCAGAAGTGATGTGAAGAGCAGGGAGAGGGAAGGCCGTGTCACATAGCGTTCGCCTAAGAGATCGTCGAGGAATCCAAATGCTGCTAAGAAATCGGACCTGCTTGCGTTAACCGGGGCAGCAAAATGAGCTGGGATTATTCTCTTGAACCTCCAGTCCCTTGTGATTCTATCTATCCAATCTCTAACCTGAAATTCCCAAACTCTAAAGAGTTTCAATAGCCTTGAATCATGACACGAAAGTATAGCATTGTTCGGATTAGCCTTGAATCATGAAGAGAAAAGTATAGCATTGTTTGGATTACAGTTAAACCTCAATAAAGTAATAACTTTGAGACCGGAAGAAAATATTCATTTAACGAGATTATTACTTTATCGAACATTATTTTAGTGCAATAACTTATATCGGGACGAAGGAAATTATTATCTAAAGAGATTATTACTCCATCGAATATTACTTTATCGAGATTTAACTATACTTTAGTTTTGACTACTCTTATTAGCGTCTTACGGCTATAGACAAATTTATCACAGACCTAAAGCTAGAGGTAAACTTTGAATAATAAGATGAGATATATTACCTCCGTCCCACTATTGTTGGCCACCTTTCCTGATTGCGACGTCCCACTAATAATGACCACTTTCGTAATTTGGCAAATAATTACCATCATCTCCGACTTTATCATTATCTCTCCTACTTTATTATCATTATCTCTCTTACTCATCTTTTCTCTCCTACTTTATCATCTACCTTCCTCTCATACTTTATCCTTTATTCTATTAATTCTCATGTCGAAAAGAAAGTGACCAACTAATAGCGGGACGGAGGTAGTACATAAGATATGACACAATTACGAAGGACTATTTGTATCCAAGTCAATTAAGAGGATAATATGTGAACTTCAAACGAGTTGTGTACGGACTTGCCTTCTCGGGGACTTTGCTGAAGACTAGTGTCTTTACAATGGGTGAAACAATCAACTTCTGTGACATCTGAGAGAAGCTAGCACTAGGCTCCAATAGATTTGAGGGTCCAAGAAACAAGATTTGGAGGACCATTCTTTCCCATCCTGCATAGAGAAAAATTAAATATATTAAGCCTTCAACCTCTGCATGAAAAGCAATTCATTTAAGGCAGTTAGTATGCATTAAGACTTAACCCTTTTGTCTGTTCTTGTTGTTATCAACAACTGGTTCCTCGGAGACTTCTTTTCCCTTACTAAGAAGCTTCACAGCCAAACCATTCTTAGCAGAAGAAAGTAACGACTCCTTGCTAATACATTCCGGTGGCTGTTTGGGGACGAATATAACAGCATCTGTCACCAGCAGCGTCCTAGAGCGTTTATGATAGAATGCCACCTCAACATACGGTCCGATTCCTAACACATTCGACGATAAAGAAGAATATACATAACTATGTATTGATTTAAGGCTTTAAGCTATATTTTGTGAAGTACAAGTGCAGTACCAACTTCAGGGGAGCTTAAAACTTTCTGTTCTATTTCATCTGCCCATGGTGTGGATAAATCCTCATCTTTCAATATCTTAGCGCGGAAAATCCCGAAAAACTCGAGGGGCAAGTTCAGTGGCCAGCTCCACTGCCTAGGTGCTACCCATACCTGAGCTCGAGGAAACTCCCTTGAAAATGGACCGACAAATATTTTATGCTCGTATGCAAATGTAGGAAGGACAATATATTCTACGGGAGCACCTAATTCTTTCACAAGCTGCAAAGAATTTCAAAAGGGGAACAAGTAACAAGCATCAATCATCAAAAGACTGCATAGGATCATGAGAAAATCAAAAATCCCAAATGCAGTTATCGTTGTTTACCCGTATGCACTCTCTAGTTGGAGCTATAGGAGCATGAACCCACAATCCGCCGGACTTGAGCTTGATAACTGTCATACGAATGTTTGTCGACACACTGCTGAAACCGAGGGCTTGCTCTTGTTCAAATAACCATATGCTATCTTTCAGAGCCTGAAATTCTAACATATAAACCGGCTATATTCACAACTACTTCATAGATTATGAGCTCTTTCCGCCTCCCTTCAACATGATTAATCCACCCTAGAGATATCTAATTCATCTCAAGTATCTCCCTCATCAGCCTAACAATTTTTTAAACTAAGATCATGCTGATGAACAGTCGAAATTGTTGCATAAGCTTTCAATACCTAAAAGCTTCAGAAATCTGCCCTAATTTCTTAATCAAATTCAAATTCAAACACCAGTTCCATCCAAATGCGCATCCAACAGTGGCATGGCAAACAAAATTGAACTAATTTGATAAAAAATGAGCTCGATTATTTGTAGAATTTCGAAATAAACTTCTCGAACTCGCCATACGCACAGAGACGGTAGGACTAACCTCGTATCTCATCGTTTGGCGGTTGAGGAAAGGACCAAGGGGGAAGGGGAATCCAGTGAAATTGAAGTAAAATCTCCCTCTGCCGCTGGCCTCGCCGCCGGTGGCGGCGGATGCCATCACCAAACTGAGCTCAGTGCTATATTTGGTTCTTCTGGCTTTCGCTCGAAAGGAGATAGACTTCAACGGCGAGCCACTGAGAAAACCAGAATTGAGTTCGCGAGCAGCCAACGGAGAAGACTTGGGCAAGGGAACAGCAAACGCCGCCGCCATTTAATTTTCCCGGCTGCAAATTAGTTGAAGAATCTCAGTCGACCACCGTGAAAAGGATTTAACGCTTATAATTCGACTAGAAGATGAATTCTCGTTCGGGATGTTCATCTTTTGACACGTGGAATGATATCCTAGTTGTAATTTTCTGGATTTTACTATTTTTATTATTTTTTATTTTTATTTATTTTTTGGAAAGGGAGCTACGCTTTTTGTGTGGACGACAAAGATTGACCAGTTAAAATGACTTTCTAGAAACTTTTGAATCTCCACCATTGTGGGATAGAAGATCTCTAGCGCTTTTGAATTGGCCATGCAAATCAATCTCGTACTCGAGTGGTGGATGAAGCGACGGCAGTTGCCGTGCAGCTCCGGAAGAGAGTCTGTCGCTATGAGCGCCACCGGTGGTCGGCGGTTGGTGGCGACGACGAGATGGATATGATCAAAGACTTGCCTGAGGGGCTCTAGCGCGACATCAAACGCTTCCTCTCGACCTCATCAAACAAGGTTCGTTGCAAATGATTAGAGAACCGATATCTATAATTTTCGAAAAGGGGAGAAATCTATAATTACAATTCGGGAGGACGAATAATAAATTTCTTAAAATTATATTAAAAAAATTAGAATTTTACACGATTAGGTCATGGGATGATACAAGTGGGTGACTAGGGTAGACCCATCCCCAAATTGTTTGCAATTCATTGAAATTTTAGATTAATTGCAAAATCGAAATCCTAGATCCGTCCCTAACTGAATTGAATCTCAATTTTAGATACCTTTGTTCCGAGCTTGGATGATTTGATCCTCGACAACATATGCGACCGCGTTAAGCCGATCCTCATCTCAAAAGACGAAAAGGTACAATTACTTAAAGGCTCATAGCTTAGTGGTATTCCTCGACGATAACGTTAAACTATACTTCCGCATCGGGAATAGATCATACGAGAAGGCGACGGAATGTCCCGACGAGTCTAATTCGGCGACGAGCTCCTCTCGTGGTGCCTCCGCCGCCCCTTCGTCGACCGCCTCCTGCCCTCCTCCGCTACTTTCACGTGCCTCACGTTGACGGAGGCTTTCGCTCTCGACGCTAACAATCTCAAGTACATTACCGATCACTTCCGCTACAAGTTTGCGAATGAGCGGCTGACGCGGACGGCGAGGTATTATTCGTCGAACTGGCGGACTTGGGCGGCGGTGAATATTCAGCTAGGGTGGCGGCGCTACATGGAGAGGACGCGGCGGGAGTTGGCGTACGCGTCGGTGAATGGGGGAAAGTGATCGGCGTCTCCGGCAGTGCGCCTCCTTCTTCTTCTTGTCGATACGGCCGCACGATCATATTGAGTGAGGCGGCGCGCCGCCGCACTAGTGATTCTTTCTTTGACGTGGACTTTGCACAAACATTTGTTGGTCAAATTGTTAAGAAAATAATGCAGTAATTAAATAAATTAAACAATAACTTGAACGGTATTTTAGAAAATTAAAAATGAGATAATAAGGTATATAAAATCATGTATAAATGTATTAGGAGCAATCGAGGTTCAAGTAATGTTAAATAAATGGTCCAACATTACTTAGGAAAACGAGAGTTTTTGCAATAAATATTTAGATATTTTAAATCATATTATATAAAATCATATCCAACTATATTAAACGTAATCGAGATTCACATAATATTAAATAGATGATGGATATTTGATAGGGGTGTGAATGTGACGGGTTCGGCTGGTTTAGGCAAATATTAAAAAATGTATGTTACGTGTCACTAATATTTAGCATTTTAATGAAGGTCTAAAATTTGAAGTTTTGGATATCTATTTTCAAAGAGTTGTATATGTAATATAACGATATATTTTTATGCGGTTATATGTTCGGTTTGGGTTTGTTTTTTTTTTAATACTTGATGCCTTTTAATAAAATTAGCATCATTCGATATCAAAAAACTGGTATCTTTCGAAAATACTTAATTAATAATAATAAGGTAGAAATTGTTATTCATCGTAAATCTTCCTACTAAATTTTGATGAACATAATTAAAATACGATTTTCTACATATTTCGAATAAATTACAAACTACATTTAACGGTTATTCGTAAAAGAAAATATAATATCGCTAAATAAGCCTTATCGAAGCATAGTAAGAAAAGAAACTCCCAAAAAAGAATAAGAAATGGACTTGAACCCCGAAGGCAATAAATGAATTCATCCCAAAAATTTCGCACTTAGAATGGAAGAGGAAGAAAGGCCGACAACCGCAACTGAATCGACCGCCTCCCTCCCTCCTCCGCTACTTTCACGTGCCTCACGTCGACGGAGGCTTTCGCTCTCTACGCTATTACAATATCAAGTATTTTACCGATCAATTCCGCTACAAGTTTGCGAATGAGCGGCTGACGCGGACGGCGAGGTATTATTCGTCGAACTGGCGGACTTGGGCGGCGGTGAATATTCAGCTAGGGTGGCGGCGCTACATGGAGAGGACGCGGCGGGAGTTGGCGTACGCGTCGGTGAATGGGGATAGTGATCGGCGTCTCCGGCAGTGCGCCGCCTTCTTCTTGTCGATACGGCCGCACGATCATATTGAGTGAGGCGGCGCGCCGCCGCACTAGTGATTCTTTCGTTGACGTGGACTTTGCACAAACATTTGTTGGTCAAATTGTTAAGAAAATAATGCAGCAATTAAATAAATTAAACAATAACTTGAACGGTATTTTAGAAAATTAAAAATTAGATAAGATACATAAAATCATGTATAAATGTACAGTTAAACCTCAATAAAGTAATATTCGATAAAGTAATAATCTCGCTAAGATAATAATTTCTTCCGATCCCGATATGAGTCAATGCACTAAAATAATGTTCGATAAAGTAATAACTTCTCAAATGAAAAATGAATATTTTTTTTTGACGGTACAAAGTTATTATTTTATCGAGGATTAACTATTAGAGCAATTTTGGTTCTATTTTTTATTGAATAATATGGTCCAACATTACTTAGGAAAACGAGAGTTTTTGCAATAAATATTTAGATATTTTAAATCATATATATATAATCAATATTTGATGTAATACTCCCTCACTCTTATTAAATAAATTTTATTTCTTTTCGATACGAAAATTTATGAAGTGAGTGGAAACGAAAAGAAAATTATAAATTGGTAGAATCCACTTGGTAAGATAGTCCAGGTCTTTATTACCTATTTTCGGATCAATTTGACTTATTTACCGAGACTCCTCAAAATGAAAAATCGAATTTGTTTAATGGGACGGATGAAATATTATTTAAAAACAATAATTTTATCTTTTAGTTTTTATTGAATTAGTTATTATCCTTTTTCCCGATATATAGAGTATAATTCATACCATATAAATTACTGAGATATAGTAATGCCCAAACTGATTCAAAATGTCCCGATTGGACATAATTGGCCTTACAATTTTTAGAGGCCCCGGACAAGCCTGGTCTTTATTACCTAGCTCAATAATATGATTGATCAATTTGACTTTGGGTCAAAAAGTCCATCGATTGTAGGCTAAATTCAACCACTAACTTATTTTTATAAATTTATAATTTTCGGAATGAAAGATCCGATTATTTTGCCATCGTCGAGGGTTTTTGTGATCGACCCGTTATTCAAAGACATCTTTTAAGCGATACGGTAAAGCCTACTTCAATATCTAACCACGATTTATGTGAATTAGCTATGGTTTTTTCCATCACAAAGTGACCCTATTATGTGGATGTTTAGCCGTAGCAATGGATTGTCGAGTGAAGAATTCAGTCAGAAAAGGATTTCTTTCGTCATTTTGTCGGTATTGACTAAATAAGATTTTCGTCTGTAAAATATGACCCGAGAATAGTTTCCGTCACCATTTCCATCGCAAATTTTGCATTTTCGAATTACAGACAAATCGATGAATTCATCAAGTCTCAAGAACGGAGAAGATGTAAGCAAGATTTGAGCATTCAGAAGGTTATAGTTAAATTTGTAATTTTAACACGAATTTCAAACTTTAGCAAACTAATGTGCAGATTTTTGAATTTTTGCTATTCAAGGCAGGTCTGTATCCCTAATTTTTCTGTCCATCAGAAGACTTTGTTTCACTGAATTGGACGTACAGTTGAACAAGACTCGCATATCTTTAAATCAAAATGACGTCGTTTTGATGTCACGTCACATAAATTGCAACCTCATTAATTTTGAACGACAATACTAACAAATAAAAGAACTCCTCATACCTACCAAACGAGAAAACATCTAAGTCAAATCAAAACGACGTTATTTTGTAATTGTCGTAGATGTCTAACTCAACACTCTCACGACAGAAAAAAATGAGGATCATATCATGCCTTCAGTTACAAATATTATAATGTTCGTGGATTAATTCGCCAAAATTTAAAGTTCGTGTTAAAATTAGAGAGTGACTATATTTCGTATTTTATTTCATCAATAACTCATAAATATGATCTATCGTAGTGTTTGAAAATTTCATTTAAAATATAATTATAAAAAATAATTTAAAATTTAAATTAATTTATACATATATGGCATTATGACTTTAGTAGTAGGATGAGTGTCGCTCTCTAGCATTAAATTTGGAGTAGTAGGATGAGTGTCTCTCTCTCTAGCACGTTCATTATGAAACTAACTTGAGTGAATAAATATTTACCGTGTCTTTTATTATTTTAATGATTAAATAATATTAATGGAGATTTAAAGAAGGGTAAGATTGTAAGATTATATAAATTTTTTAGAAAATATTTTTTATAATATAATATAATTTTAATAATTATAATGATTTTAAACTATTAAAATAATAAGCTATAATAGTTTAATAGTTTATGTTAATTTATTGATAAATTGGCATAAATGAAGGTCCCCACATTTGCTACTTATTTGGGCATGAATTGGCCCCTAATTTTTTCTTTAATTTATTGATCCTCAATGTTTGCTAATTTGGTTAAATCGATCATTCTTTTACAGTTTAAGTTAATTAAGTGTTAATCATAGGGGTATTTATGGAATAAAAATTTCAGGGACCAATTCATCCAAATTTTTCAAATTAAACCCTTGAATTTTTTTATTTTTTTTAAATTATGATTTTTTTGGAAAATAAATTAATTTTTCCAAATGAATTTTTTTAAAAAATATTTTTTCTCAACTAATTTTTTTTCGTTTTTTTTCAAATACTCCCTCTGTATACACTCATCACCACTTCTGCTAGATTCTTCTCTCTCATGGCTTCTCTCTCTCATCTAAACATAGGAACTCAGGATCATGTCAACATACCTTATTTAGGTCCGATTCCTCTAACAAGCATCCCTCCACCGATGCTCGATCCGAATCATTTCTTTGCAGCCACCATCAATTCAAGCATGGCTTCATTATCTCAACTCAAAGGTGTTTTAATCAACACATCCTCTTCGTTCGAATCGAGAGCAGTTGAGTCTCTCCGTAGAAACGGAGTACAACACATCCTCCCGATCGGACCACTGCAGCCGTTCGAGACTAGTGAGGCACTTTGCCCACCATGGCTCGACGGGCAAGCCCCGAAAACCGTCGTTTACATCAACTTCGGAAGCAGAACAGCTCTGTCGAGAGATCAAATAACGGAGCTGGCCGCCGCATTAGAATTGAGCGAGTGTAAGTTCTTGTGGGTGTTGAAAGGAAGTAAGGTGGACAAGGAAGATACGGAAGACGTAAAAGGGATGGTGGGCGCGGCGTTCCTTGAAAATACGAAGGCGAAAGGGAAGGTGATAAAGGGGTGGGTGGAGCAAGAGCAAATCTTGGCACACCCATCAATAGGAGGATTTGTTAGCCACTGTGGGTGGAATTCAGTAACAGAAGCAGCTCTACTAGGGGTGCCTATATTGGCTTGGCCGACACACGGAGATCAGCGCGTAAACGCGGAGGTGGTCCAAGAAACCGGATTAGGAGTCTGGGATAAGGACTGGGGTTGGGCTGGGGAGAGACTAATCGGGAGAGACGAGATTGCAGAGATGTTGAAGGCGTTGATGAGAGACGAACGGTTAAGGGCAACGGCGAAGGAGGTGAAGGAGAAAGTCTTGAGTTCAGAAAGCTTCCTTGAAGGAGTAATTTGCTCATTGAAGAGCAAGTGAAGAAGCCTGCAAAACAGTTGATGTGATTTGCGAGTAATAAACATTTACTGTCATAATCTTATGTACCATGCTTCAGCAATTAGTTGAAATGTAATACTCCCTCCGTCCCATTGATCTTGCAACATTTCTTTTACGGGCCATCCCACTTATCTTACAACGATGCCTAAAATAAAAAGAAATGAGTGGACCAAAATTATCTAAACAATTGGACCCCACTATTTTATATTTTTACACCACTACTTTACACCCGCTATCTTAAAATCCATGCCGGAAGCCAATATGACAAGATCAATTGGACGGAGGGAGTATATATATATATATGGAGGGACCAGCAATAATTCAACTCCAAATCATATAAAAACAAGAGACATCAACATAATTTCATACTTATTTATCACAAAGATGAGTCAGTGACCATATAAATAACATATCATGTTTGTCTAAAGCAGATTCCTATCAACTTGTAACAACTACCAGACAAGATGTAATCAAAGAGACTATAATTCAAGAACTAGTGCAGATATATATCATAAAACAAGGAAAAAATATTTGTAGGATGTGAATAAGAATTGCAATGAAAATTTCAAACAAGAGAGAGAATCCTAACCTAGTTTTCCTTCCGAGTGGCATCGGAGACTTGACTCCATTCTTCCGGCTTGCTGTAGTGATGGCTTCCAGCAACTGCAAAGTCACCTTCATTAATGTTCAAGAAGAAGCCGTTGAGTCCGGTTTTGCCAACGATCAAGGAGTAGAGGTTCTTGATTTTGAGATGCAAGCGGATGCCTCCTCAGAGGCTACCATGAGAGATCCGTTCATAGCACGGGTGGACACCATCAATCGCTCACTCTGCCAACTGATTCCGATCCTAACATCCTTACAAGTTTCTGCCATGATCTCAGACTTTGCCATAGCAGCTACTCTTGCTCGAATCTCCGAAGATCTCAACATCCCTCTCTACTTAGTCTCCACCACCTCAGCAAAGTTTTTCAATATTGTGGCAAATATACCCCTTCTGTTGTCTCGAGACTCCGAAGTGTTTGCCGACCCAAGTGGAGAAATTGAAGTGCAGGGGATGCAATCAATACCAAAATCCAACATACCTTCTGCTTGGCTGCAAAACTCCTCAACAAATCACTTACTCAATGAATACCTTCTGCCGAATGCTACTGCACTCTCCAAAGTCAAAGGCGTTTTCTTCAACACTTTCGACTGGTTCGAGCAAGACATGCTCGGAAACACTACAAACAGCCGGCTGCCAGCACTTTTCCCAGTTGGGCCACTGCCAAGCTATGAGAAACAGAAAGGCAATCATCTTCCATGGTTAAGTGAACAACCTGCTCAGACGGTGGTGTACGTCAACTTTGGTAGCCGAGAAGTAATGTCATCAGAACAAATTAAAGAACTGAAAAACGGCTTAGAAGTTAGCGGATATAGTTACCTTTGGGCGACTCATGGTAGCAGCAGCGGAGCTTCTGAGGTATTTTCTGACGAATCTTGTTCAGAGAGAGGTGGAAAAGGTGTGATAGTGAGAGGGGGAGTGGATCAAGAAAGGATACTGGCTGATCCTGCCATTGGAGTGTTTGTAAACCAATGTGAATGGCAATCCATTATGCAGGCAGTTTGGCAAGGGGTACCCATGTTGGCATGGCCTCAACACGGTGATCAGAAGATGAATGCAGAAGCTGTTGAGAAGAATGGCCTTGGGATTTGGATGAAGGGAAGGAGAGGGGAAGAGGAGGCCGATGGGAACGATATTGGCCGATTGGTGAGGCAAATGATGGAAGACTTGGATATCAAGAATGGAGCTAAAGCTGTGAGGGAGAGAGCCAGGGTAGCCTGTGAAAACGGTGGGACCTCTCAAAAGGCTTTCAACAAATTCCTGCAGATGTTAGCAAGCAACAAGTACTAGCTAAAGATGGTTAGCAAGAATCTTTCACCCTCTGCCTCTGTTTCAGTTAAATATTCAAACATCCATCTAGACATAATCAATATGAAGCATGAAGAAATCAAGACATAAGAAAATCGTAGTTTTATTGCTGCATATAACATAACATAAAACGTCTAAACCTTACATAAAGATAGCGGTATTCAGGAAGTAAGGGATTTCTTGGAGATGAAATCGAAAGATATCCCGTTGTCTTGCAGCCGCGTTTCAAGGTCCGTCGGGCCAAACACGATTCCAGGGGTATAAACTCCTCCTTTCGGCAGATTAGCACGGTCGCTCAGCAGAACAAGAGCGCATTGAAGCAGGACAATAGGGGTAGTAATATATCCAATCTCTGGTCCCATTACCCTCGTGACAATTTCAGTGTCGGGGCTATTTCCCTGCAACGCTAGACTTCGGTCCGAATAGCCCTGCCCAACAAACCACATCTTAAAGGAAGCACTCGCCACTTCTTCCTCGGTAGGCCCGTTCTTCCTGAACCATCCCAAGCTGAAGACTGCAGGGAATGTTAGCAGAAGCCATCTTCCTACTCTGCTTTTGCTCAAGAGCCCCAAGAATATCCCAAACACGATGGCAGGAAGTAACCCGAGCCGTGATTTTGACCCTAATTTCACACCAAAATGGGCTGGTTTCCAAGATGACCAGAACTCCTCCCTCTTCTTCTTGCTTTCAACACTTTCATCAACCCCAGTTAAACCGTGAGGATTCTCAGTCAGTGCCGCCTGAGTTCTTCTCACAACAACTGAGTCTGCTGATGGTAGCCTTAAAGCCCGTAGACCGAGCTGCTTCTGGTTTTCGATGAGGGGGCCACCTTTTGGAGGAGGAGGTCCGGGAATCTGAAATTCAAGATTGATTGAGTAAAATAAAGTTCAACTAAGTTGATTCAGTAAGATAAATTTAATAGGTCTTGGATCAGAACAGCCTAATCATGCACCATTACTAAAGTTGATCTAGTGTTCAACCCCATTAGGATCGATTTCAATTAATAATATATATACTAAAATCTACAATAATCAAATAATGGAACAACTAATCATTTCCCTAATAATCTATGCACCATTCCTAAAATCTACAATAACTCAAATCAAATAATGGACCAACTAATAATTTCCCTAATAATCTTTACTCCTATCTACTTTAATATCAAGATAATCCTATAGTCTATGCTTTGACTTAAATTAGTATACATATTCATAAATCATAAGTCAATACCAAGAGAACTTCTCATCCTAGTAAAGCCTATTCTCCCTGCTTGGAATTTTTTTTTCTTGCCGAAAATCGAAAACTAGATCACCAAAAGAATAGCAAGACTCGTCGACATAAACAAAGAAAAAAATACAAAAAAAACAATTCAACTCAGAAAATAAGATAACCCCTAATAATTCCCTAATACTAATATAGAAATCTTTACCACTATCAATTTTAATATCAAGATAATCTTACAGTCTATGCATTGACTTAAATTAGTATGCATATTCATAAGTCAATACCAAGAGAATTTCTCATCTTAGTCACTAAAGCCAATCATCCCTACTTGGCATCTTTAGTTCTTCTTTTCGTCTTGCGAAAAATCAAAAACTAGATAAAGTAATCCAAAAGAACAGTAAGATATATCGACATAAAGAAAGAAAACAAGCAAAATGAGAGATCGCCGTACCTCGGGCCGGGCTCTTCTCGGCCTAGACCGCCTCAACTCCGCCAACTTATCGGCGTTAGCCACCCCAAGCACCGCCGATTCAAACGTGCCGTAATTCCCCACGATCCTCTTCTCCGACTCCAAACTCAAATACGCCTCGACCCGGTTCGGAACCGAGGATCCGACCCACTGCTTGATATGAAACATCAGCCCTATCTCCGCCGGCACAGAATCGAATCCGCAAGCCGAAATTACCAGTGAGCCCTTCTCCGCCGCCTCCTCGTGATAAGAAGCCTCCATCCTCTCCATGAAATCCGGCTCGCCGCAGATATCCAAGTAATCGCAGCCGGAATCGACGCACGCCGCCACGACGGGCTGCCCGTAGAGGCGGAAGGGGCCGACGCAGTTGAGTATGAGCTTGGATTGGGATGCGAGGCGGGCGAGTGATTCCGCGTCCGACGTGTCAGCTGTCAGGAGCTTCAGTTCCGGCGGAGAATCCGCGCCGGCCGCCCATTTCAGAGCTTCGGATAGCCTCGAGGGGCTCCGCCCGGCCAGTGCGAGTGTTTTCAAGGGCGAGTTGGGAGCGTTCAGGAATTTTAGGGCTTCTCGGACTACGTACTTTCCGGTGAAGCCGGAGGCGCCCAAGATTACGACGTCGTAGATCTTTCCGCTGCCGCCGCCGGTATGCGATGCCTCCATAATTGAGAGATTTCAAGCGAAGCGGAGTTTGCTAGAAATGCGTGACGAAGTGGTTATGCACTCTGAGAATCAAAAACACTCATATATATATATATATAATATATAATATATACAGAGAATATTATTATTATTTATATTTAATAAATATATGAATATTAGGAAAATGATTTATGCATATATTTGGAGAAAATATTACCCGTAGTGCTTTTAACACGTTCTATGTTCGTTTTCTGTCCTATAATGTGATCACATACGATTGTGTTTCATAATTTTATAAACTGCACGATTTTGATACTTTAATAGAAATTGTCGAACATAAAAGACGTGCAAACAACATTCTTCGCCAAATGACTAAAATCGGACATTTATATAAAGTTACAAAATAAAAAATAAACACTTCTAAAAGTTACATCACACAACGGTGGCAAAGAGCCGACATCGAGGTGTCAAACCTTCCAGTTGAGTGAGCTCTGGGGGAAGATGAGTCTGCTTTCCCTAGAGTATCTTTTATCCGTTGAGTGACGACTCTTTTTTGTCTTGGAACTAAAGTGTCAGAGTTTATTTCCCGATGAAGAGTATAGTTCACACATAAAATACTCCATCCGTTCCTTTTTTTTTGGCTCTTTTTTTTTGGCAGGGAATTAAGAGAGTAGATGATAAAGTATGAGAGAGAGTAGTTGGTGATAAAGTATGAGAGAGAAGATGAGTTAAAGAGAGAGGAGAAATAAGAGAAAGAAAGAGGAGAAAAAATATTAATAAAGTAAGAGAGAGAAAATAATAGAGTATGAGTAATTTTTTACCAAATTAGGAAAGTGGACACAAATAATGGGACACCCCTTTCGGGAAAGTGAGCCACAAATAACGGGACGGATGGAGTAATATACTTTATAAAGTTACATAACCAAAATTGAATACGACCATATTATAGGACAAAAAACGAACACAAACCACATAAGAATGATCAAAATCGATATCTACTTCATATATTATTAAATTTATAAATATTCATTCATAATATAGAAACAATTTTTTTCTTTTTACCTTTTCATTAAATTTGGATGAATATATTTGATTATACATAATAGGATTTTTATAGAGTTCATTAATATCAAGCACCAAATATATAACCAAACAACAATTAACATCATATGATCATTAATATCATATGATCAATAACTTTTTCATGAGGTAACTAACCCACAATTATTTAGGACTAGGTTGAACTAAATAAAATTAAGAGGCTGATAGGGCCGGAATGGTTGGACCGAGTCGACATTTGTTAACTACATAGTTTTGATCGAAATATAATCCTAAAATAGAAGGATATTTATTAAATCAACCTAACCTAACGAGAATTAAATACTAGATTAATTGTAGATCAATCATCTACACTATATGTCCCAAATAAAATGGTGAAATTAAAAAGGGAAAAATAGAATGATTGGAAAAACTCAACCAAACACCACAAAGAAACCAAGAGTTTCAATTTCATTTTTATTCGTCCGACCGAACGGCACATATGTGATCTAATAGATTTTCATAACTAAATTATTAGAACTATATGGCCTCATTAAATTAGGGAAACAATATTAATAAATTACTCTATTTGTCCCATAGAAATTGTCTTGTTTTTCTTTTTTAGGTTGTTCCATAAAAAGTGTCTTATTTCTAAAAAAAGCAAACTATGTGGACCAAAATTAACAACAAGAAATCAAACAGCATACCACATACAATACAAATTTCTTAATATTCGTGCCCTATAAAAAGATACATTTTTTATGGGACGGATGGAGTACTAAACAAGAAATTTCGACGTCTAGTGGTTAGCACTCTGGACTTTGAATCCAGCGACCTGGGTTTGACTTCCGGTAGGACCTTTCTAATAATTAATAACTTTATTTAAATCATACCAAATGATATCCATTTTTATTTTATTAGTTGTTTATAATAATAGAGATGAAATTGTACACATTTTCCGATCACTCTTTTAGATGCGACTTTGTGATCAAGATTCACGAGTTCGAATCTTACCAATACTAAACAAAATTATGTAAGAGTTGTATAGGCGGATCTAGGAGCCATCACATGTAGTTGTCCCAAATTTTAAATTATATGTCAACCATGATCGGTGAAAATTTTGATATTTACGTCTCCTCCCGAAATTGAAGATTTTTTTTTTCCATTTCTTAAAATTATAAATTTGTCCACCACAATTATGATTATGAGCATTATGAACCTTAAATCCCCCCTAATTAACGGTATTTACGCAGTACACACCCCACTTTAGCGAAATGAAACCTAACACCAAAAGACCACAAACTATACCATAAAAATGGTTACATTTGTCCTCATGGGATGACGTAACGGTGAAGGTGGGTGGTTCGGGACAGAAAGGTCATTGGTTCAAATCCCACTGAAAATACTATGTGTGTCTGTCACAGGAACGGTCAGTACAAGAAGAATATCAATTCTATACTTATTTACACAAACTAACATTACAACCTCCCCATTCATCTCCATTCCCTACTCGCCGGACTCCGGCGATCCCAGTCAGCACTTCACTGGAAAACCAAGAAAAGCATTACTAAACCGCTGCCTCGGCAGCCGCCTCGTCCTCTTCCCCCACCCGGCCAAACTCCTCCCCTCACCTTCACAAACCGGCCACTCCGCTTGCACCGAGCAACGCCCCTTGACCGCCGTTGGCCTCCTCCTCCCCCTCCCGTTCCTCCGGTGGCCTCCGTCTCTCATCATCTCCTCAAACGCTTGAAAATCCTCGGTAACCTCGAGCCGGGACAACGTGGCTAGACCGGGTAAAACGTCGCGTTGGAAGTCTCTCCGTTGCCTCCCCCTCCTCGAATTCCCTCTCCGCGGCCTTCTCGCTACCGCTGAAACCTTCTCTTCATCGTCATTGATCGGATTTGTCGATACGAACGGCTCGGGTTCTTCCTTCGTGTCTTCGAGCTTTAGTGTCATGAACTCAAAGTAATCCATACCGCTAGGGACGATGATGGTTTCTTCTTCCTTCATCGAAGAGACTAGTTCCGCAAACCATTCTAGGGCGTTGGATTCGGACAAGAGCAGCTCGTTTCGTACGCATGATGAGATTGCGATGAGGGCTTCCGCTGCAGCTTTATCGCGTTCTTGATGAGGCTTCTTCGTCTCTTCTTCGGAATCAAGAAGTGGTGGAGCCTCCAAGTCTATATCTGCTTTCATAATAGTAGACAAAGCTTCCTCCTCGTACAAAGACAAGTTCAAGTCGATGCAATGTCGTAATTCGGACACACGGTTGTCCGATCCTTTGTCCGAAACAAGGCCTTTGGAAGGATTGATTCCAAGATGATTCCGATTTTCACCATTTTCTCTAGAATCTAGAACCTTGAAAGATGGATCCGCGTCTTGAATCCGTTTAGCAACGGGCCCATTGGGTGTTTCGTCTTTCCCGAAAAACTTCTTGGAACAATTTTGCACGGAGTCAAGATTCATGAAGTATGAACTCTTAGTCCCATTGCTCAAACCACCACTAACTTGAGAGGTTTTAAGAAACCACGGTAACGATCCGTTGCAATTTTCGCGGTTGCTTTGGTCCGAATTCTTGAAAAAATCGCCCTCGTTGTTTCCTTCAGAAATTTCGACTCCGAAGATTTTCTTCTTCGTCCGAGAGAGTGAAGTGTCGATCTCTAAAGGGGTTTTCGAAAACTCTTTTCTTGGCTCGGCTAATAGCGATGGAGGAAACGCTACTGGCTTGCAAGAAAAGAAGTCTACTGCAGAAGAATGCTTGTCTGAAAAATGAAATCAATTAGTTAGGGTGAGAATGTAATAAAAATCGTGAAACGTAAATGCGATTCGTTATGCTTACCGGCATATTCATCGGAAGGACGGCGTTTTACGCCCCTATCATGGGAGTCGTGGAAGAAATCTTTCGTGACCAGATTGAGACTCGAACTTGTGTTAGTCAAGCCGCGATGAGATGTTAACGGGTCGGATGGGAACCCGAAGTTGTATGCTCCACCGGGGAAGAGGGCGTGGTTCAAAACCCGAGGGCCAGCCACCGCGTGTGGTGAAGAAGAATGGCTTAAATTCCATGGCCTCAACAAGTAGCTCAGCTGGCTATCTTGGTTTACTCCTCTCCTTTTGATTTCATTCATCAGCTCTTGCTGCCTTCCGTGAAGGCGGTGCAGCTCCCGGAGCTGAGCAGCCAAACACAGAAAAGCAAAACAAAAGATTTATCATAAACACAATTCTTGCCCTAAAAAAGCACTTGCTTTTATCACAAATTCATGATGAAGATGTGATTCAAACCTGGTTTCGGAAAGTCGATTCGTGCTCGATAATGGTCTGCCTCACTTTCTCAACGTCGTAAGACGATAACGGGTCGAGATTCTTGCCATTCTCCAACACCCAGCTCCCCTTCATTGCATTGCTTGTGCTTGCATCAAGATCAATGAAGGAATGATAGTCCCTCAAATGTGGATTAGCTTGAATTTTGGTTCCCATCCCTAAATCTACAAGAAGCCATCGAAAAACCCGTTTTCAGCATCGCAGTTAGAAAATCGAGCCTCTCAAGAACACAAGCTGCATTCTACATAAAGAATCAAGAAACACCCTAAACAAAAGAAAGAGCAAATTTTGAACATCTTATTCCTAAATCTACAAGGAGCCATCAAGAAGTTTCGTTCGTCGCAGTTAGCCTCTTAAGAATACACACCGCAGATTTCCACACAGAGAATCAAGAAACACCCTAAACAAAAGAAAATAGCAAATTTGAATGTCTAGGCCATTATATTTTGATTCCCATTCCTCAATGTACAAGAAGCCATCAAACCGTTGCGTTCATCGCAGTTAGAAAATCAAGACTCTTAATAATACAAGCTGCAGATTTCTACCAAAAGAATCAAGAAACACACCCAACAAAAGAAATATAGCAAATTTGTACATATAGTGAACTAGATTTTGCTTCATATTCCTAAATGTACACGAAGACATTCAGCCGTTTCCCTCATCGCAGTTAGAAAATCGAGGACTCTTAATAATACAAGCTGCAGATTTCTACATAAAGAATCAAGAAACACACCCAACAAACGAAATATAGCAAATTTGAACATATAGTGGACTAGATTTTGCTTCATATTCCTAAGTGTACACGAAGCCATCAAACCGTGAAAATTTCTACCCTAGACCAGGTCTTGTAGACCTTGTGGTGTGGAGCAATGCCACATCACATTTCGAATTTTATAAGTGTTTCTTGTTTTGAAAGATAAGTGAGGTGGCATTGTTTTACACCACAAGGTCTACAACTTAAGTTGTAGACCCGGTCTAGGGTAGAATTTTTCTCAAACCGTTGTGTTCATCGCAGTTAGAAAATCGAAGACTCTTAATAATACAAGCTGCATATTTCTACATAAAGAATCAAGAAACACACCCAACAAAAGAAATATAGCAAATTTGAACATATAGTGGACTAGATTTTGCTTCATATTCCTGAATGTACACGAAGCCATCAAACCGTTCCGTTCATCGCAGTTAGAAAATCGAGCCTCTTAAGAATACAAGCTGCAGATTTTTACTTAAAGAATCAAGAAACACACCCTACAAAAGAAATATAGAAAATTTGAGCATCTAGTGAGTTATATTTGGTTCCCCATTCCTAAATGTACAAGAAGCTATCAAACCGTTGCGTTCATCGCAGTTAGAAAATCGAAGACTCTTAATAATACAAGCTGCAGATTTCTACATAAAGAATCAAGAAACACACCCAACAAAAGAAATACAGCAAATTTGAACATATAGTGAACTAGATTTTGCTTCATATAATCCTAAATGTACACGAAGACATTCAGCCGTTTCCCTCATCGCAGTTAGAAAATCGAAAAGAACAGCAACTGCAGATTTACAGTTCATATAACACACAGTCTCTACATAAAGAATCAAGAAACACACCCAACAAAAGCAACATGAAATTTGAACACCTAGTCATTAGATCTTGCTTCCTAAATCTACACGAAGACATTCAGCCGTTTCCTTCATCGCGCTTAGAAAATCGAAAAAAGAATACAAACTGCAGATTTCTACAGTTCATATAACACCCAATCTCTACCATAAAGAATCAAGAAACACACCCAACAAAAGAAATAGCAAAATTTGAAAATCTACTCAACTATTTAAGGATATATTTAGACATCAAACAGCAGGGGAAAACAAGAATGTTTAGCCCTAATACCATAGTCTTTCCCCCTATTTGCATTGTACTTAAAACCCAATTTCAGAATATACCAAGAATTCTTTTCCTTTTCTAATCCACCTTCTTAATTAACTAAAAACAGATCAATTTCCTTCACTCCCAAATGAATTATTAAACTCTATGAATTAGGCAAGAATTTAGTACCATAGGAGGAGCCAACAATTCTTCTCTGAAGAAGCAAGCCAAGAACATAACATCATTAAATACAAATATAAGCAAGAAAAGCAAAGAATTACAATTTCAAGTTCAAGAAAGAGTGAAAATCCGAGGGAAGTAAAGAATGTGAAGAATGTAAATAGAAAGAGAGAGAAAATGAAGAGTTTTACCTCTCAAAGACGGAATCTTTTTGTGATTTTTGTGTGAAAGCACCGTAGAAGCAAATTCCAAAGGGTTGTAATTTATCCACAAAGAAAGCAGCAAAAGAAAAAAAAAAAAAAAAAAACTCACTTTCACAAGATGGGATTCTCTGCACTAAAAAGGACAAGAATTTGAGGACCCCATGACCAAAGATGGAATTCTTTTGCTGCCATTGCAAGACCTTCAATAGAAAAAAGAAAAGGGTCGCAAACCCACAAATCAAATTCTTGATCAATCAGACCAATAAGATGATAGAGGAAGAGAGAGAGATCCAAGATAAGATCTCTCCCTCAAACATGAACAAGTGTTGTTTTGCAAAGAACAATGACTTGAGATTTGTCAACATGTGGAACTCACCTTATTCTATGTACTTCTCTTTCATCCCTGGCTTTGGAGTCAATCATTTCTTTCCCATATGGCATGGAAGATTGATAAATAGTACATTTTGAGGTGGGTGTGAAATAAAATAGTACAAGAATTTAATACTACAATTAAACTTTTTTAAATTAATGACATTGGAATCAGAAAAAAATATTCATTTAATAAAGTTATTATTTTATCAAAAATTATTTTTGTTCATTTACTCAAGTTCGGACAAGAGAAATTATTATTTAATTAATATTATTATTTTATCGAATATTATTTTATCGAGGTTTAACTGTATCTCAAACATATTTGAGATTTTCTTGGTTTTTAGGACATTTATTACAATTTTTCCAGATTCTCTCCTCTTCCATGCTTTTTGGGCAACACATATTTTTGGGTTTTTTTTTTCCAAACTCTTTTTTAGATAATCCCACAAGCCTACCAAACAAAACTTTTGCTTCACAATGTGGGATTTGATTTGGATTTAAATTTGGAATCACTATTTTAAATGAGAATCTGATGTGGGTTTTAGGGAAAAATCCACCAATTATTATCACGGATTTGAAAATTCTAAACTTTTTTATATAAATTCAAAATCATGATTATCGATATAGACATAATTCAAATTGGGTGTCTAATTCTAATACCATCTTACCAAACTTCCGCAAAATCTTTGTAATTTCTTTTGCATTTTCCTATTAATTTTCTTGACATGGGAATTAAGTAGTAAAATGGACTTCCTCTTATATACGTCTTGTTTTTCTTTTTGTGCTGTTTTAAAGCATAAGTCAATCGTTTTATATCATGAGATAACTTCTTTACAAATAATTAATAATTTTCTTTAATAATCATATCGAAAAGAAACGGGACAAGTTTGACGGAACGAATTGAGTTTTTTTTTTTTTTTAAAGAATTGAGAAGAAGAAAATTGTCAGAAAATAAGATAAAATTTTCAGAAAAATTATGAGAGGATCGGACAATGATTCAACTTGCAACAACATTTGCAACTCTCAACAGTTTTCCTAAAAGCATCTAACTGACATCAATCTGGTGCAGGCTGTCCCACCGACGCGCGCCGTGGGAGGGTGAAGGATAGTCTCCACTGTGGAAGCGTAGATGTTGGCTTGTACTGCACACGTGCCGTCCACGCGCGTGGGGAAGGATGTTACTTGGATTGACTCGTACAACGGCTCTTACATGGGAGAATTAGAACGGCCGGAGTGGGGGAGAGTAAAGATACCACTCCCTCCGTCCCGCCCGACTTATCTTATTTCTTTTCGATATGAAAATTAAGATGAATGATTAGTTGTATGTAGATGAGAGTAGGTGATTGTGTGTAAAGTAATAGACCTTACAAAGTAAAGTGGGAGATTGTATAATAATTATTTTTTATTTTAATAAATAAAACAAGTCAAGCGGAACAACCAAGAAAAACAAGACACTGAGTGACTATTTAAGGAAGATAAGGACCTCATTATTATTCTCTTTTTTCCTTTTTGCACATATTAGATTTTTATTGAAATAAATAAAGTTTCGAATTTTTCTCATCATAAAAAAAAAAAAAAAATGACCTCTAATACGCAAGAACGGATCTAAGAGGGAGGGCGATGGGTGAAATCATGCAAAATTTTCGATATTTTCTGTTTTTATTTTTTTGAAAATTTACTATTTCACTTCGTATGTTTTAAAATTGCAAATTTCACCTTATTTTTCTAAAAGTTACAAATTATGCATCTAGCTCTTAATTGTTAATATATTCGTATCGACACTGTGTTATGAAGAATTAAGATGGCACTTGCATTACTTTTGAAGGAAAAAAACCATGGAGATTTGGGCATTTCTCTCACCTACCATGATTAAACTCAATTTAATAATTCCCAACTTCATTGATAAATTTAATTAATAAAGATATTAATATTTCCAGCTTGCCCTATTAAAACATCAGGATTTATATCAATTAATGGCAGCAGTAGGAGACTATTCTCCAAAGCTACTACTCTCTCTGTTCCGTCCGACTTGTCTTGTATTCCTTTTCGTGCCGTCCCATCCGACTTATTTTATTTTCTAAAATAAAAAATAATTACTATACAAACTCTCACTTTTCTTTGTGGGACCTACATTTCTACACACAATCAATCACTCATCTACATACAACCACCAACTCACTAAAATATCTGTGTCGAAATCAAATAAGACAAATCGGTTGGGACTGAGGAAGTATTTTAATCATACAAATACTTTATCATAAAAAGTAAATTACCATACGATTAAATATCATAAATTCACGTAGTTAAAAAATCAAGTTGAATACAATCAAACTTCGATAAAGTAATAACATTGGGACCGAGAGAAAATATTCATTTAACGAAGTTATTACTTTATCGAACATTATTTAATGTATTAACCCATATCAGGATTAAAATGAATTATTATTTTAGCGAAATTATTACTTTATCGAATATTACTTTATCGAGATTTAACTGGTGTCACTGACTAACACTATTAAACAAGTCTATCCTTGTCTTTTACAGTGTCATTATTTTTGTCATAATTTAAACTGCTCTCAATTATTCCACAGTCCTTACAGGTGGATAAGAATGTGTTGAATTCGTACACCAATTAATTAATTAATTGACTTTTTGGACTTACTAATCATCATTTGGAATTTATAAAAATATTAATTGGATTATACTTTTAAAATTACACACACATGTGTATACGAATGTATTTTAGAAATAAATATTTTTGTAGGAAATTAATTTTGCTGATTGCTTATAGTATCAGACTAACCAAAATTAAAGTGTGACCCACATGAGCAGGATTTGTCATAAAAAGAATTGATTGTTTTGGTAGGAGAGAGAAAGTATCTTCAGTTGCTTTCGGCATGAGAGAGAAAACAAATTAGATGTCCCCTGGGGATGGCAGAGTGGTAGAGGTGAGGCGCGGGCCGACGGGTCGTGGGGTTCAATCTCCTTTATTTCATAAGGGTTTTTAACGTACTTCAGGGTGGTTGGACCCTCCTGTGTGGTTTGCGGGCTATTGACGAGGAGTTGAGGTTTAGCAGCCTGCACCGGCGTATTGGCCGGGGGCTCCACCAAAAAAAAAAAAAAAAAAAAAAAAGAAAACAAATTAGATCTAAATTTTTAAAATAAAAATAAAAATAAAAAACACAAAGATATATAGATTTGTATTTCCTTCATGTAAAGATATGGGACTTGGTGTTAGGCCCATTTACAAGCCCACAAATAATATTCAGATAAAACTTCATCGCATTAAGCCCAGAATCTCCGATTGGACCAACTATTTTTATCCCGACCATATCAAAAACCCAATTATTTCAATATTTAATTATTTTTTTCACTCTTTTATACTCTCTCCCCGTTCCACAATTTTTGTCCACTTTCTTTTGGGCACGGGAATTTAAGAGAGTGGTTGGTTGTGAGTAAGATGATGGGGCCCTTAAATAAAGTGTGTGTAATAATTTGTTATTTTAGATAAAGGGACAAGAATTATGGGACGTCCCGAAAAGGAATAAGGGACAAGAATTATGGGACGTCCCGAAAAGGAATAAGGGATACTACCAATTTTATCTCAATCAACCATTTCTACTTTTATCTTTTTCCCTGACCACCCCAACACCCAAACTCTCAATCACTCAATTATCAAATTATATATTTTTAATTATTTTATATTTTATATTTCATAATCATAATTTTATTATTTTTAATAATAATAATAATAATAATTAAAATTAACTGAATCGGAGTTTTGAAAATTAACTATAAAATGGGTGGAAAAGAAATGTGGGGTGTAAAAGTATAAGGTGGTGAAACCCATTTGTTTAGAACGATTGTAGTTTACTCTTTTTTTTTTTTGAATGAGACTTGTTTCGCTATTGTTGTTGTGTTGATTTCGGACAAGTAGATTAAACAAATTGGTGAAAGTGTTTAAAGTAACGTTTACTTGTTTAAATTAATTTTGGTCCATTAATTAATATTCCCTTTTGCTCCATAATTCTTGTTGTATTTCTTTTAGACACGATATTTTAGGAGGGTTGTTAATAATGTGTAGAGATGTGAGACTTTCAAATAAAGTGTTTGTAATAATTTTCTATTTTAGTAAATCAACAAGAATTGTGGAACGACTTGAAAAAGAAAGTGGAACGAGAATTGAAGGACAAAGGGAGTATTTATATTAAAAAGGGGTAAAGACCAAATAAAGCACGAACTTTTTCAATTTTAAAATGTACTTTTAAACTTGGCGAATTAAGCTTCAATTTTTTGCAATTCAAGACACGCTCCAATCCCCAAATTTTTTTCGGCTATCGATCCCCAGACAGTGTCTCGAATTGCAAAAAAATTTGAAAATTCGTGTTTTTATTTGCCAAGTTTAAAAGTTTGTGTTAAAATTGCAAAATCGGAAAAATCTTTGCTTTATTTTGTCATTACCCTATTAAAAAAAAAATTGCTCTCTCCGTCCCGCTATTTGTGGCCAGGTTATTTTCGGCATGAGAATTAAGAGAGTAGATGATAAAGTATGAGAAAGAGTAGATGATAAAGTATGAGAGAGAAGATAGTAAGATAATGAGAGAATATGAGAGAGAGGATGATAAAGTATGAGAGATAATATAATAAAGTAGAAAAGAGAAGATAATAGAGTAGAAGATATGATAATAATTTTTATTAAATTAGGAAAGTGACCACAAATAACTGAACACTCATTTCGGAAAAGTGAACCACATATAGTGGGACGGAGGAAGTATACAACAATAACGAGACGATTGAACGTGATACTAATAATATTAATGAAACGTGCGAGTATAATTTATAATTAAAAAAAAATTATATAAACTAATATCGAAAACGCAGACAGCCACCAACGCCAGAAGATCCTCTGGCCCAAATATGGTGGCCCATTCGGTGGGCCACTAATCACGCCCCGCCACGCGTGCATTGGTGGGCCACCTTTTTAAAATTAAAATATTTTTTTATTACTAACATGACCCATCAATGCACGCGTGGCATTGCGTAATTGATGGGCCACCGAGTGAGACACCAATTTTGGGCCAGAAGATCCGGATTGGCCACCAACCTTGTTGACGTAGTGCTTGTGGATTCCACGCAAGCGGCCACCTCCAAATCAACGTACAAAAATGGCGATTCTAATTTATCCTACCTACCAATCTCCCTTTCTCTCCTCTCTCTCTCTCTCCAACTACGACTCCGAGAACGAGAGGCCAACCAACTACCCACAAACAAACAAAGCAGATCAAAGCCTCAAAACAACTTTCACACTTTCCTTCTCCAATTGCTTCCCTTCTCCTCCTCCCTCTCCGCGTTCTTCAAACGCCTAATTTATCCCCTGCATTTCGCTCTATTTCTAGCAAATGGAAGCGAAGCTGTTGAGGGCTGCCTCTTCCTCCGTCCTCGCCTCCTCCAATTCCAAGCCCTACTGCGGTTTCGTCGACCTAAAATGGGAGAAGAATTGCAGCTTCCGGTTCCAGAATCCGAGGAGCTTGAGGATCGGATTAGTCGCAACTCGAGCTTCCGCCGCTACGATTGGGTAATTAATGTTTCTATGGACTGAATTTGTTTCATTTGTCGGTAATTAGGCTTTCATTTGTTTTTTTAATTCCTTTTGAATCCCCTTCGAAATACCGAGAACTGCATTGCATGTTGTGATTCCTGCTGGATTTTTATGGTTTCATTTGAGGATTTGAGGTGTTATCAGATGATTTGGTCTATCTAATTGGGTGAACATGAAGAGAGAGAATTGAAGTTGGTATCAATTATCTTAGAATTGTTTGCTCTAGGGTTAAAATTGAAGCTTCTTTGTTTGCTTTGAATCTTTCTGTTGATGAACATTTAAGTGTTTGTTTTCTGGGTTGGATTATAGATTTTAATGACAATGAAGGTCTAAGTTGAATGCTATTATGTCTGTATGTTGATAGTATTTGCTACTCTCTCCGTCCCACTATAAACGGCTCAAAATTTTATTTAAGAAAGTAGATGATAAAGTATGAGAGAGAGCGGATGATAAAGTAGAATATGAGAGAAAAAATGAGTTATATAATGAGAGTGGATGATAAAGTTGGAGAGACAAATGATAAAGTAGGAGATAATATAGTATTTTTTGCCAAATTGTGTCCGAGCCACTTTTAGTGGGACGTCCCAATTGGGAAAGTGAGCCACAAATAGCGGGACGGAGAGAGTATTATATAAATGTTGCAAATTGCATCAGAAAATTGGTAAAGAAGAAGGTATTAGATTCTTAGTGTATCGAACGCCTTTGTTAGTTCGTGTAAGATAACGATCGCTGCACGTTATTGGTCGTTAACTTTCTCTATTGAACTTCAAGTGTGTCTCTTCCATGAACAGATCAAATTGAATTTTGTTCCTTTCAGGTTGGAACCGAAAAATCGGGTGGATGAGACTCAGAGCTACACCCTTGATGGGATCAGAAACTCGTTGATACGGCAAGAGGATAGCATTATATTCGGTCTTGTGGAGAGAGCTCAGTTTTGTTACAACGGGGAGACTTACGATCCAAATGCTTTCACCATGGAAGGATTCAGTGGCTCCTTAATTGAGTACATGATCAAAGAAACCGAAAAGCTTCATGCAACGGTATGTTGAACAAACATTGGAGCATTTCTTGAACCTCTATGTAGTATAGCTTATGTGTTTGTTTGCTATTTGTTTAGGTTGGAAGATACGAGAGTCCGGATGAGCATCCTTTCTTCCCCGATGACTTGCCCGAGCCACGCTTGCCCCCACTTGAGTATCCTCACGTAAGTAATGGATTAGTTATTGCTCACTAGTACTAGAAAATTTAAAGATCAAGGGATCAATGCCTGCTTATTAGAAATGGCAATTAATCGTTGGTATGTGTTCATCATCTAGCCACTAGTTTTTATGTTCAAGAACTTAATTCAGAGTCTTAGAATTATACTCCCTCCGTCCCACAATTCTTGCTCCAAAACTTTTCTGCACGGTTTTTAAAGAGAGTTGTTGGTTGTGTGTAAAGATGTGGGGCCCTCAAACAAAGTGTTTGTAATAATTTACTATTTTCGAAAACGGAGCAACAATTGTGGGACAACCCGAAAAGGAAAGTGGAGCGACATTTGTGGGACGGAGGGGGTAATTCTCAATTATATGTTTGCATAGATGGATGATTCTTCTATATAATTTCCAAACGTTGAGCTTCTTGTATTAGGCTTTGTGTGTTATGATCAACTTGTCTCGTAGATGAGTATGTTCTTGGAACTTCTTCAGGTTCTGCATCCGGCAGCAGATTCAATCAATATTAATGTTCAAATATGGGACATGTATTTCAAGAATCTCCTCCCCAGATTAGTCAGAGAAGGCGATGATGGAAATTGTGGATCGACTGCTACTTGCGACACGTTATGTTTGCAGGTATATATTTCTACAATCTTCGTTGATTGAAACCGTTAAAAGGTTTAAGTTTGGCAGTCATATATGCGTGCTTTCGAATGGTTTGCCCGACTTTAGCTTCTTTGTTCGTTAGATTACACGACTTGTATTAAACGATTGAGTTTGCTCTTATCCATATCTAAAACTATCATTAAACTTGACTACTTGATGTGCATTCCATTTTACCCTTCCTATTCGTAGGCTCTTTCCAAGAGGATTCATTACGGCAAATTTGTAGCCGAAGCAAAATTCCGCGAATCCCCCGACGTCTACAAACCCGCCATCATGGCACAAGTAAGTTGACACTAACTACCTATCCACCATTTGCTCATGGCTAGCAAGAATTCCCACTATGCAGGGCCGGCTCTAGGGGTAAAGCCGGTGAAGCCACCGCTTTAGGCCCCCGGCCGAGAGCAAAACCCGTCAAACAATTATCTTGAGGGTTAAGGCCTTAAATTCTTATATATACTTTTGTTTTACATAAAAAAATTGATTGCATGGCATAGTCTAGTGATAGAGCAGTATTTTTATGCATCATAGAGACCATGAGTTCGAACGCTATTTCTAATAAATTTTTAACTTTTTTCCAAAAAAATACCCCTCCCTGATGAAAAGTCCTATTTCTTTTCAGCACGCGGTAATTTATGCAGTGGATTTTTGTGTGTTAGGATAGAGAGTAATGTGAATGAGACCCACAAAAAAGTGACTTTTGTGAGAGAAATTTATTTCCTTTTTAAGAAATAGGACATTTGTGAGGGACGATCCAAAATAGAATATAGAACGTTTCATGTGGGACGGAGAGAATAATAGATATGTAGAGTTGAAGACTCGACACCCGGATGACTTCATAAAAATAATAAGTATTCTTTCCCTAAACTAAAGCCACTTATTTTATTTTTAACTTAACGAAATATATTTTAATGTTTCACTTTAGGCCCCCGAAAAGTTTGAGCTAGTCCTGACACTACGACTAATGTTTTTCAACAATGATTCAGGACAAAGACAGACTAATGGATATGCTGACTTACCCGGAAGTCGAAGAAGTAATCAGGAAACGAGTTGACATGAAAACCCGAACGTACGGGCAAGAAGTAACTCTCTGTGAAGGTGGAGACAGTGCCGAGGCAGTGTACAAGATTAATCCAAGCATAGTTGCTGATCTTTACTGGGACTGGATCATGCCACTGACAAAGCAAGTCCAGGTTGAGTACTTGTTGAGACGACTCGACTGAATCGACCTAATCGACCCGGGTGATGGTAATCGTAAGAAGGCTTATGCATCTTGGTAACATGTTTAGTTCTTTGTAGATGAGATTTAAATCAGCATTATGGTTTTCAGATTGGTAAACTATACACTTGTTGGATGAATGTTGAAGATGTGTTTATGTTATGAATCTGCATTTTTTACTCTTTTGCTTTGTGTTTGCTCTTGTGGATCAGTTGGGTTGTTTTCTTGAACTCAAAGTGTCCGGCATCTTTTTGCTTTTATGCAGAGGTATCAAAGTCTTCGGGTCGGGCTAATTGAGCACGTCAATTCGGGCTTGGGCGGTCGGACCAAAAGTTAATCAGACTGCTTGAAATTGTAGTTTTATGGACTATAAAATAATAATTTAGTGGACATATTTAGACTAAAATCACAAGGTTTTTTTTTTCATAAGATCTTTTGTTTCATTTTCTTGTATTCTATTCGGATCTTAATGCCATTTCTAACTGTAAACATTTGAGTATTTACGATTTGAATTTTAGAATTATCGTAAACATCTTAGGTGCTTACGATAGGTGCTTACGGTTAAAATGTGAGTGGGGGACACGATTGGGGCACAATAAAGTGGGACAGAAAGCCCGATTTTCTCTAGTCTCAAGATTTTTACTCAATTTAATCCAAAGTAGATAGACCGATAGTTAATTGAGTGGGACAATAGTGGGATACAAAAAAGTAGAACAGAGGATCCGAATTGAACTCAAATCCAATCATCGGAGTGGATTCTTTAAGCCCCATTTTATGAGGTCTCAAAATTTTTAGCCCAATTTAGTCCAAAATAGATAGACTTTTTGACCGCTCTACATTTATGAAATAAAGTAAAAAATATTACAAAAATATACTTAATCGGGCCGGGCCATTTTTGCTAATTTTGGCAGCTCTACATTTATGAAATAAAGTAAAAAAAATTACAAAAATATACTTACTATAAGTAACCAACCTAATTTTTTAGTAAAAAATATTAAAAAAATACACTTTAAGTAACGAACCCAATTTTTTAGTAAAAAATATTAAAAAAATATACTTTAAGTAACGAACCCAATTTCTCAAAAATTGAAATCTGTTAACATTAAATAAACTTCGGTTTTCACTATATTCGAATTATCCGATCCCAAAATCTTACCAAATTTGGCTATTCACTGAAAATAATAATTTATAAATAAATACTCCATCCGTCCTAAATATATATGTCTTATTTTCATTTTCGTCTATTCCAAATTTATATGTCTATTAATAATTTTTTTGTGCCTAGTTAAATATTTCACTAATTAAACATTTTATCCAACTTTTATAATAGCAAATATAATTATGTTACTAATTTTTTAGTAATTTATTTTAATTTACCTATGTTTCAATATTAATATTTATCTAACTTTTATATCATTAATTTTTTTTAATGTGTAAAAAATCAAATAGACATATATATTCGGGACAGAGGAACGAACGGAGGGAGTACTTATTTCACTATTTCTGACAACCTCAGCCAATTAAGTATTGAACGAAATATGTACAGATCTGCACTGTCCCACACGCCTCCGACGCCTCATGTAACTGCTAGTGTATATCCAAATCCCCGCGTGCTTCTATTTTCTTCTAGAAAGATAGAGAGAGTGAGAGTGAGGATGGAGGGAGTGAGAAGGGGAGTTCTGTTGGCGGCGGCGGCGCTCTTCTTTGCGGCTGCGATGCTGCCGGAGGCGGCGGCGGTTCGTTATTTAGTGGGTGGCATCAAGGGTTGGAGCCAGAGCGAGAACTACTCAATGTGGGCCAAAGACAAGAAGTTCTACAATGGGGATTGGCTTTGTATGCTTTCTTTACTTTTGATCTTTTTCTTTCTTCGTGTTTGTGTTCAAGATTGCTCTTTTAATTGTTTTGTGGTTGTGGGCTTAGATTTTTTAAAAGATTTAATCATGGGAATTCAATTTTGATGAAGAATTTTAGATTCTTGATTGATGAACTAGTTAGTAGAATTGCATTTGTAACTAACAGCCACTACCGAAGTATGTTTTTGGTTATTTATGCATTTGGTTCTTTGTTGCTTAGATTTGTTGATGGCTTGATAGTGTTTGAGTTTGGTAACATGTCGAGGAGAAAAATTCGATTTTGGTCTATAAGTGGTTTTCTGATGTTCTTGGTTCTTTAATACGTGATCATTATTTGTGTTACCGGTAACTTGAAAGTGTCACACAATGTGGGATTATCTTTCTAGTACGAGTGGAGGACAAAAAATGACAAAAAACACACTATTGTTCACATAAAAAATAGACATACGCCGTAATGTAAGGCCAAAATCGAAATTTTCTCTACTGTACATTGTTTTAGGATTTTGATAATTCTTGCATTCTTGCCTTATTTGCTCATTTCCATCATTCTCATTAACTAATCATGATTTAATTTCATGATGATGGAAGTAATCATCAAGAACTTGGTTCTTGAGGGACAATTATGAAAGAAGGGGAATCATAAGTCTTATTACAACTAGTGATTCCCATCTTGATTTTGTTTCATTGTTAATCATTTCCCATTAACTAATCAAGTCTTGATTTCATGACAATGAAAGGGATTATCAAGAATTAGGTTCATTATACTTCTTATTACATTGTGTGCATTTGTAGCTACCAACATTTCTTACGGTTAAATCTCGATAAAATAATATTTAATAGAGTAATATTCGTTCTTTGATAATAACCATGGATCATGTCCCAAGGTTATTACTTTATCGAAGTTTAACTGTATACCAGATCATTGCCTCTTCATCTTCTTTGCAGTCTTCATGTACAATAGGTACCAGACGAACGTTCTAGAAGTAAACAAGACCGACTACGAAAACTGCAACTCCGACCATCCCCTCCGCAACTGGACCACCGGAGCAGGAAGAGACGTCGTCCCTCTCGACAAGACCAAGACCTTCTACTTCATCAGCGGCAACGGGTTCTGCTTCGGAGGCATGAAGGTTGCAATCCACGTCGTAAATCCGCCTCCTCCGCCCTCATCTTCACCGATCAAGAGCAGTTCTCCGCCAAGCCTTCCGGCCACCTTCGGAAGCCGGGTTTTCGTCCCGGCCCTCCTCACGGTTGCTGCTGCTTGGGATGCTCTGCTGCTGGTGTTGTAGCTGATTTTCTTGCTTAGAAGAGGGGCAAATTGGTGAGTGATGAAACTTATTTAAACCCAATACCCAATGGATTATAATTTGTATTATTTGATATTTGTGTGACGAGAAAAACCGTTTCAATTTATTTAAGTTATAAAAAGTTATGTGAAATCAATTGATATTGTGTGATGAATGTTGTTTAACTTTAAGTAATTAATATGTGGTTATATTTATTTTTTTGCTATTTTAGAAGCAAAACATTAATAACAGGATATTCCGTTAGGGATGCAAGACACTACTAATTAGATGGACAATGTAATAAATTATAATATACTATTTTTATTTTATTTCTACTATTAAAATGGTAAATAAAAATATAAAAGAAAAGATACAAAATACAACTATACTTATTTGGCATGCAATATATGCAAAATATTTTACAATACTTGTAACTCCATTCTCTACATAAATATTGCAAAATCGTAACATTTAATTTATTAAATCTATTAAATATCATAGTGCTGCATTTAAATACACATTAATTCATTTATTTAACATCTTTCTGGTAATGCATTCAGCATTTCTAACTGACATCAACCTTTCAATTTCTTCAAATATTACAATCTTGTATTTTATTTTATCGATAATATAGTATAATTTTTTTAGCTAAAAATAAAAGTTAAATTGACAAATATAGTTCTCAATCTTTACAATTTTGCGATATTTTTTTACAAATATTTAATATATTTTTTTTTCAAATTACTTGTTCTTGTGATTTTTGTTTCACTGTTACTTTTTTAGTCAATTCGATCGTTATTCAAATTTTAATTAAAAATAAATAATAAATGAAAAAGGTAAAATTGGAATTTTGCAATGGAAAATCGACAAATCTCGTCCTCAAACTTTCTCGATTTGTGTAATTAGTTCCTAGTCTTTATTTTTTCTCCAAACTTTTATTTTTTGCGATTTTCGTTTGACTGTTAAAATTTTTGTTGGGGGAAAAGGCGTGACTAATTGCATGCATTAGATAAAAGTTTGACTGCACAACTGTAGTCGTACTTGTACACAAAACGCCGCCGTTTCATGCCAACTGCATGCGCCTTTTCTTTCTCCCTCTTTATATAGAGCTTTCAATTGCAGACCCAAGAATTAAAAATCGAAAGAACGAAGGAAGCTCCAAATGCACGATAAAGGCGTGATCGCGGCGGCGGTCGGTTTAGTGCTTGCGGCGGCGCTGCTAACGTGCGCGGCGGGCGATCTCATCAAGGTCGGCGGAAAGCCAGGCTGGTCGCCCAAAGTTAACTTCACCTTTTGGGCGGCTCATCAACACTTCTACGTCGGAGATTGGCTCTGTATCTCTCTCTCTCTCTCTAGATCTAGATCTAGGTCTCTCTCTCTGAAAATCTCAATTCTCTCTCTCTAATCCTGCAAAATTGGCGACAGATTTCGTGTTCGACAAGCGACACTACAGCGTGCTGGAGGTGACGAGGTCGAATTACGAGAAATGCGACGACGGCGAGTTCGTGAGGAACGTGACGAGGGGAGGCAGGGACGTGTACAATCTGACGGAGGCGCGGCAGTACTATTTCTTGAGCGGCGGAGAGCACTGCTTCGAAGGAATGAAGGTGTCTATCCACGTCCGCCGCTCGGCCCAGCCGCCGCCTCCGGCGGAGGAGAATGAGAAGTCCGTCAAGAGCGGCGCGGCGCCGGAGACTAAGTCTGTGGTGTTGCTTGTGATGGCGGCGGTTTCCACTTTCATCTTCAAAGGCTTGTGATCAAATTAAAAATTAATAATTAGCTTAATTAATACACATTTTATAATTCTACGTAGTTGATAATGTAGAGTTGTTCTTAGATTTAATTTGAGGAGTTCGGGGCAACGTAATTTGTTATTTCGAGAGTTTGAGATGAAATATATATACTTCCTTCGTACCAACCGACTTGTCTTGTTTGATTTCGGCACGGATATTTTTGTAGTGATTGTGTGTTGAAAGTTAGAGTTTGTATAGTAATTTTTTTTTTAGGAAACAAGACAAATCGGGTGGAATGACCCAAAAAGAAATACACGACAAGTCGGGCGGGACGGAAGAATTTTTTTTTTTAAAGATTGAATCACGTTTGTAAGTTTCAGAGAGTTAAAAGTGTGTGCAAATATTTATTAAAAGTGTAAATTCGAACATTATTCTGCTTTAAGCAGTGCGATTTAAATAATTTAACAGAAGTAGATTTTTCCAAACATTAAAAATTGTTTGTGCAGTCAAAAAACGTATAAGTATTTAGAAAAATTATTTAGAAACACACTCTATATATTATATGATCTTTGGATCTTAATATAATATAATTAATGTCAAAATAAAATTGTACTAATAATCCATAATAAATCATATAAACAAGTTTCAGCTCGACTCCGTTTGGAAGAGTTTATAAATAAGTGTTTATGTAATTAGCCTCCACAAACTTATTTCGACCCATTTTTCAAATTTAATTAGTCACAACTTATTAGACTTAAAAAAAGCTTTGTCATGAATTATGCAAATAGGCCTTGCACATTAGATCTGGGCTATTATTTATAGTACAAAACAATATAAGACTACTATGTGTGAGTCTGTCACCTATAATTAATTTAGGGTGGTTATACCCTCTTTTATTGTTTATAAATTAGAATACAAGAGCGAGGTTTATCGATCCAATACGCACTTCGATAGCGACTGTCGGTTACCTCTTCATTCAAAAAACAAACAAACTGTATTTTAGAACAATTTAGAGTCCAAAAATGGAAGGACAAGACGACAACTCCTTGTCTCTAACTCTAATTAATCCGGCCCAATGACGTTGGTCTCGAGCTTCTACGCCGATCAGGCGCCCTTTTCTTTCTCTCAGCTCTTGGCCGGCTCCATCGCTTCTCCGATTGCGGCGGCGACGGCGAAGCCGGTGGTGGTGGGAAAGAAGAAGAAGAAGAAGAAGAAAGTGGGGCTAATTCTTCTGAGGTTGGGGGAAATAGTGAGGGCGGCGTTGGGTATAAACGGAATAGGCCGATTACTCTAGCGGTGGCGCCGCCGGGACTGAGTCCGATGCTAAATTCGCCGGGATTCTTATCCCCACTTCAGGTTATCTTTCAATTTTGAAAAGATTTGGTTTTTAGGGTTTGAATTTTGATGGAATTTTGAAATCTTGATTATTGGTTGGCTATGTGGATCTTTCTAGAAGTTTTATATTGGCATTGTCTTTTGTTGAAGAAGAACAGTTAAACCTCGATAAGTAATGTTCGATGTAGTAATAATCTCGCGTAGATAATAATTTATTCCGGTTCATACTTGAGTCAAAATACTAAAATAATATTCAATAAAGTAATAATCTCGTTAACACAGTCTATTGGAAGCCATGAATCTTGAGGCTCTTGATCAATGAGCTTCTCGTGCATCGAATGGAATCTAGATGTCGAAAACACGGGAGTGTTCGAATCTTGTAATGTAATCTCTTGCTAGATTGAAGTAGTGTTGGAAAAGTTATGTAGTTATGTTTCTTGCTCACTACAAACTCTATTTGCCTTTGAAAATGCTACACATTCTTTGAAGACCGCCTTTTCTTGGTTATGCTTGGATTTCGTGTTTGTGTTTCTTGCAATCTTCGCATCAAGAATTCGTGCTTGGTCCCGTGTCTCTTTAGGATCTACTCCCGCATCTAGAAATTGGTTAATCGGTAAAGATATAAGAAAGTGATCATCTCTTGGTTCTTAAGTCTCTTGATCAATGAGCTCCTCGTGCATCGAAGGGAATTTAGATGCCGAAAATATTGAAATACCCGAGTGTTCGAATCTTGTAATGTAATTATCTTGCTAGATTTAAGTAGTTATGTTTATAAGTTTCATATTAGCATTTAACTTGGTTATGCTTGGACTTAATGATCTTGTTTCTTGAACTTGCAATCTTTGCATCAAGAATTTGTGTTTGGTTCCGTATCTCTTTAGGATCTACTCCCGAGTCTAGAAATTGGTTAATCGGTAAAGATAGAATTACGTGATTATCTCTTGGTTCTTGATTTTACTGCAGAGCCCTTTCGGAATGTCGCACCAGCAAGCCTTGGCTCATGTAACGGCCCAAGCTGCGTTCTCTCAATCTTATAAGCAAATGCATGCAGAGCTTCAACGCTATGAAGCATTTGCTAACCGTTTGTCTCCTCCGCCGAGTGAGACCCTAGTGGAGGAGATGAATAATCACCCGATGTTAATGGACGGTTCAAAGATGGAGTCTCGTGAGACTGATCAAAAGTCTACTTACGTCTCCGGCAATAAGTTAGAAAACGACGGGTACAACTGGAGGAAGTACGGGCAGAAGCAAGTCAAGGCTAGCGAATGCCCCCGGAGCTACTACAAGTGCACGTACCAGAACTGACCGTGAAGAAGAAGGTGGAACGGGCTCCCGATGGCCGTGTGTCCGAGATTGTGTACAAAGGAGAGCACAACCACACGCCCCCTCAATCCAACAAGCGAAGAAAAGATGGAACCGTATTGGATCGAGCAAGTGAAACACACGAGAATGCACAAGAATCGTCGTTGCCTAATGCTAATTACGATGAAAGTATAGGCCCTTTGATAGTATTAGATGAAGAGAAGGATGGTGACAAGAATAAGGCCTCATTAGAACAAACTGCTACAGAAGGGAAGATTGTCCTTCAGACAAGGAGTGAAGTTGACCATCTCGACGATGGATTCCGATGGCGAAAATACGGGCAGAAGGTGGTGAAGGGGAATCCATACCCAAGGTAAAATTAACTTCTTCAAAAGTAATCCGAGCTCGAGTGTTTGTGGTTATGGTTACAGTTAAGCCTCCATAAAGTAATATTCGATAAAGTAATAATCTCGCTTAAATAATAATTTCTTTTGATCCCAAGTTGGATCAATGCACTAGAATAATATTTGATAAAGTAATAACTTCGTTAAATGAATATTTTTTAAATTTTAAATTTTTTTTTTAAAAAAAATACCTGCAGGAGCTACTATAGATGTACATATGCAGGGTGTAATGTAAGAAAACATGTTGAGAGATCTTCAGCAGATCACAAAATTGTTATTACAACCTAAGAGGGGAAGCATAGCCATGAAATCCTAGCTAGCAGATACGGCAAGAGCAACCGCGGTACGTCTATTGCCAACGCGAATACGGGTAAGGATGCTTTGCCGAGTAGAGGAATGGAGTTTGGGGACGAAGTTCCCATCACTCTACATCTCAAAGAAGAAGAGATTGCTGCATGATTCATGATGTAAGAATATAAATTATGTCCTTTATTGTAGTTGCTCATAGTGTATCTGTATTTTGGTTTTTGAATGATTCTTGGAATGCATGTAAAGGCTTAAGATCAGTTTGTTTGCATGGACTAAAATGTGTTGCAACTTCTACTTCTTCATTTGAAATATGGTCGTCGTATATTCTTCTCGAGAAATTCGATTCTGGTCTTGTAACGTAGCTTCTGTCTCTTTTTAGTCATGTATTAGGACTGCGTTCGTTTTTTGGTAATGTAATGTGAAAAATAATACTCCCTCCGTCCCAAATATATATGCCTACTTTCCTTTTTCGTATGTCTCAAATTTATATGCTTATTAACAATTTTTTTGTATTTAATTAAATATTTCACCAACTTTTATAGATCTAATTAATATGATAATATAGAAAAAGAGACTATTTTATCTAACTTTTATAATAGCAAATACAATTATGACATTAACTTTTTAGTAATTTACTTTAATTTATTCAAATTTCAATACCAACATTTATCTAACTTTCATATCATTAAATTTTTTCTTAATTTATGTGAAAAAGCAAATGAATATATAAAATAGGGACGGAGGGAGTATGTTAAGTTTTTTACTTTTTAATACCCCACAAAAATGTTTTTACTCATCCCATTTTCAATCATTAGAATATTCTTGTATAAAGTAATTTTAGTTAAACTTTCAAATTATACGAGGGTGCGTGAACTACACCCTCTTGGGCCTCTTCTAGAGGACAAAAAAAGATAGCATTCAAAAATCACGAAGATGAAAACGAATACAGCCACATTATATTCTATTAAACAGACTGTATGACCAAAACCGGAATTTCCACTATATTTCTTCATATGATTTGGAATTCTTTAGAGAATATAATACTCATTGATCCCACTATTAACGTCTCATTTGCTATTTCGGATTGTCTCACTATTTATGTCTCATTCTAAAAGTAGATACAAATGGATAAACCACAGTAATCTAAATAAGTGAATCCTGCTACTTTATACATTTACACAAATTGTCTTAATTTCCGTTTCCAATCTCAATGAGATATAAATAATGAGACGGAAGAATTACAGTTAAACCTTTATAATATAATATTCGATAGAGTAATAAGCTCGTTTGGATAATAATTTTTTTCGTCCTGACTTAGATCAAAATACTAAAATAATGTACGATAATAACCCTATTAAATTCCGAATATTTTTTTCTAATTCCAAAATTATTAGTTTATTGAGTAGTAATCCTTTTCGGAGTCAGTTGGGCAGTTGGCCAATAATTCTCGAAACAGAGCTCTCCCACCCAAACCAACCAACCGAATTTTCAATTTCCCAACGGTCACATTCCTGTCCGAATTTCGCGAATTCCTACGTAATACGCATAGCATGAAACGATCGATTGGACCCACCCATCTCCACGTGTCTCTCTCTCCGCGCCTCTCTCTCTCATCAAACCAAACAAGAAAATCTTTGACCCTCCCTCTCTCTCTCTCATCCCATCTCTCTGTTCTTTCATCTCCTCTTCTTCCCTCTCTCTCTTTCCATTCTTTCCTCTTTAAACGTTTATGCGCGCCAAGATCGTATAGGGGTGTCTTCGTGAATCCCACCCGCCCATTTCTCCAACCGGGTCGGATCAGTTTTCATCCGGATCGGATCGTTTGATTTGGGTGGGCGATGGGGTGCGTCAGCTCCAAGAAGATTAGCTGCCAGTCACCGCCTTACGATGACGACCACGTGCGGTTCACCGCATGCGGCGGCGGCAGCCGTCGCCGCCGCTCGAGGCGGTGTAAGTCGGAGGGGTCGCTGCGAGTGGAGGTGGCGGTGGCGGAGGCGGTGTCTTTGGAATGCTTGAAGGAGGAGGAGGCGGAGGTGGTGGCGGAGGTGGAGGAAGAGGGCGAGGATTTGCCGGAGGAGGGGAAGAAGGAACACTGCGACGGCGGTTTGGAGATTTTGATGGAGTTGAAGAGAGGGGTGTCGGTGAAGAAGGAGGCGGCGGCGCCGGAGTGGCCCGCGTGGCTCTCCGCCGTGGCGGCGGATGTGATTGAGGGATGGGCGCCTTTGAGATCGGATGCGTATGAGAGATTGGATAAGGTAAAGGTTTAAAAGTAAGGTTGTTTTGCATATGGATCAAATTTAAAAGAAAATTTCATTCAAAAACTATTTTTTTGCCTTTTTCGATTGGGATTTAATTACGTAAATAAATGATAAAAATTGTACAGTTAAACCTCGATAAAGTAATAATCTCCTTAAGAAAATAATTTCTTCAAGTCCCGATATGGGTCAATGCACTAAAATATTGTTCGATAAAGTAATAACCTTATTAAATGAATATTTTTTATCGGTCCCAATGTTATTACTTTATCGAGGTTTAACTGTAATTTTATTGAAAAATTATTGGAGAAAGAGTTATGAGCATTTGAGATGCACACACAATTTTCATGCGATAATTTTAATAAATGTATTTTTTTTTTAGTTTTACGTATTTTCACCTTCACTGTTTTCATCTCAACATTCTTACATGTCTAGATCGGACAAGGGACATATAGTAACGTATACCGTGCACGCGAACTAAAAACCAACAAAATATTCGCCGTAAAGAAGGTCCGTTTCGACAATTTCCAACCCGAGAGCGTCCGTTTCATGACGAGGGAAATCCGCATCCTCCGAATGCTCGATCATCCAAACGTAATGAAACTCGAGGGGATCATCATATCTCGCTTATCCTGCACCATCTACCTCGTCTTCGAGTACATGGAGCATGACCTCGCCGACCTAATCTCCAATCCCGACATCAAATTCACCAAATCCCAGGTTAACTTCCCTCGTTCTCAAACCAGTTTATGCAGATGCCAGTTCTTGCTTACGCGAAATCTTGTGTTTGAACTAGATCAAGTGCTACGTGAAGCAGCTATTGAGCGGGTTGGATCATTGCCACTCGCGTGGGATAATGCACCGCGATATTAAGTCTTCGAACATTTTGGTGAACAATGAGGGAGTTTTGAAGATTGCGGACTTTGGCCTTGCTTACTTCACTAAGCCTAAGAACCGGCAGCCATTGACTAACCGCGTTGTGACGCTGTGGTATCGCCCTCCCGAGCTTCTTTTAGGGTCGACGAGTTATGGAGGGGAAGTGGATTTGTGGAGTGTCGGGTGTGTCTTTGCTGAGCTCTTCATGGGTAGGCCTATTCTCAAGGGGAGAACCGAGGTTAGTTACAACTTAGAACAAGGTTGAATGTATGGATGAGGCAAGATTTGAGGGATGTGGATGAATACTAGTTCTTGCTAATATGCAAATCTTGGCCTTAGGATTGTGGAGCAAATTTGCATATTGTGATGAATCATGAGTTTTAACTTATTGCATGTATAAATAAGGCAAGATTGTGATGAATGTGGATGGATATTGAATACTTCATACTAATATGCAAATTCCGCAAATTAAGGCCAATTTGCATATTAGTACTCATTCCGTCCCGTCCGACCTGGCTTCTCTCTTTTCGGCTCAGAGTTTAAAATGAGCGGTTGATTGTGTATACATGAGTGGGCCTACAAGGAAAAATGGGAGTGTGTGTAGTAGTTATTTTCCATTTTTGAAAATAGGACAAGTTAAGTGGGATAACACGAAAATGAATAGAAGACAAGTCGGACTGGACATAGGAAGTATGAATTTTTAAATCCACATTCCTTACTGTTGGTCCTGGCAAGGGGTTTGAGATAATTCAAAATTTTATACTAATTTTCAATACTTACAATCTTGTTAAGTTTTACCTCACAACTTAGAATACTCTTGCATGTATAAATAACTTAAGATTGAGGGATGTGGATGAAAACTATTCCTTCCGTCTCATTATTTCTGACTCATTTCTTTTCGGTATGAGAATTAAGAAAGTAGATGATAAAGTAAGAGAGAGAATATCAGTGAAATAATAAGAGAGTATATGATAAAGTAGAAGAGATAAATGATAGAATAGATAAAGTAGGAAGGAGAAGAAAAAAAAATAGTAGGAGAAAGTTATTTTTTGCCAAATTGGTATCGAGCCAGAAATAAAGGGGCGTCTCAATCGTGAAAACGAGTCAGAAATAATGAGACGAAGGGGGTACATAATAACATGCAAATTGGCCTTAAGATTGTGATTCAAGAATGTGTTAAGTTTTCAACTTATAACTTAGAGCACTTTTGCATGTATGAATAAGGCAAGATTGCGAGGAATGTGGATGAACACTTCATACTAACATGCAAATTGGGTTCTTTGTTATTAGGTGGAGCAACTGCACAAGATCTTCAGACTGTGTGGGACTCCGGCGGACGAGTACTGGAGGACGACGCACCTCCCTCTCGCCTCCATGTTCAAGCCACAGCAGCCGTACGAGAGTACTCTGAGAGAGAGGTGCAGAGAGCTGCCAAAGAGGGCAGTGGAGCTCTTGCAGACGCTTCTCGCCGTCGAAACAGAGAGGCGCGGAACCGCTGCTTCTGCTCTCGAGTCCGAGGTGAAGGCTTACATGCTTTCCTTTTCTTCAATCCTGTATACATGCTGTAATGACTTCCTATTTTGTGTAGTATTTTTGTACGAAACCGTATGCTTGCGATCCGTCGAGCTTGCCGAAGTACGCCCCAAATAAGGAGATGGATGCTAGAGTTAGAGAAGAAGAGAGGAGGTAGGTTGTGGTTGCTTTGTCTGAATCATTACGTGCAGGGGTGGCTCAAACTTTTCGAACGCTAGACCTTTAGTAGACCAAATTGTTTCTTTACATTCTTTGTACGAAAATAATACTCCCTTCGTCCCATGAAAAGCGTCATCTTTCTTTTCGGCACGAAGCTCAAGAAAGTGGTGTTGTATGGTGTGTATTGTTTGACTTTTGGGTAATTGATTTATGTCCACATATTCTTTACTTGTTTTAGAAATACAACACTTTTAATGGGATAACCTAATTAGGAAAGGAGGACGCTTATAATGGGACGGAGGGAGTATAACATATAATTTTTGAGTCTCAACCATAAAAATAGGAACCTGCTCTCGACGGGGCTTAAAGTGGTCGTCTCACCTGCTTTAGGTTAGAGCCGGCCCTGATTACATGAGTGATATGGTTTAAAAATCAAATCTTTTTTACATGGGATTGTTTGTAATTCAGATCTTTAAAATGGGTAGTTGGTAGTTTCTTTGATTGCTACTTAATTTGAGAGTTATTGATTTGTTAAAGCAATTGGTTGCAGAATGAAGACCATCCAAGTACAGCCAGAAGTAGCTTCAAGACACTCAAGAAGACTCAGAAAGTCTCTGCAGGAATCAACTGACTTTTCTAAAGTTGTTCCAATTGAGGTTCTCTCTCTTCCCTCCTCCTCCTCCTCCTCTCTCTCTCTCTCTCTCCATGACAAATTTGACCTAATGAGACATTAACCCTGACAAGCTTCTCCTCTTCTTGAAGGAGATTGAGGCCAAGGTGCAGCTAGCTAAGAGGATGAATGGAGGAAGTGTTTACTCAAAGAGATCGTCGCAGCAATCACTCGACACGAAATCGGACATTTCCGTGGCTTCCAACATGACCGTAGACTCGATAACAAGCACCAAATCAGTCCCCTTGCAAGTGCAAACTTCCACCAGCTTTGCATGGGCCAAAAGGCAAAAGCAAAGGGATGTATGCACAAGGCTCCACAACCACTCCGCCTTGAGAAGCCAGAAATCGTTCGACCCTTCTCTCACGATGCACGCCGACACGCTCGACTCGGATTCACAAGAAAGAGATGGCTCGGTAGTCTTCATCAACGGTGCGGAGGCCTCCAAGTTCCCCGTACGTAGGGAACGAGGCATCCGCCCCGGCTCCTTTGACTCATCCCAAATGTATACTCTTCCCGAGTTCAACGAGGTAAAGCCAATTAGGCCAACTATGCAAGTCTAGGGGGTGGGTCGGTAGGATGTACCATTAGTTATTTGTCATACCGTATAGCGTATCGAAAATTGCGGTATGGAAGAATTTCATACTCTTACCATACCGTAGCATTCGGTATACCGAAGTTCCGGTATGAGACTTTTTATCATATCGATCTTCGGTATACCTTACCGAACTTTGGTATACCGTACTTTTTACAATATACCATCCATAAACATACTATTTCATGCCAGAATTTTACGATATACCGTTCTTAAAATATACCGAATATTCGACATGACGGTATGTATTCGATATGGCTGTATATATCGATATACCACGGTATGCATTAGGTGTTTCGGTATACCGCAGTACCTAAAAATACATACATTTGTCGTACACTTAGACTTCAGTACAATATCATACCGTATTGAAAATTACGGTATGCCAAAATTTTCGATATTTTCAATAATTTCTCGATGCGAAACGAACGGTATATCGAAAACTCGGTATATTTCTCCACTCCTGTACAAGACACTCTCTGAGTTTGAATTTGTTTGCTTCGTAGAATGCTTCCACACAGAATGATCAGCCTCTTCGTAGATCGCGTTTTCATAAAGGTAATATGCAGAACTTCCCTTCGAACAAAACAAGAATCTTCATGATCATAAGAATAACCACTTGCATTGAATCTCTTTGCAGTTTGAAGGAAGAAGTTTAGATGATGCTAAGGAGGAAAGCAAGAGACAAATTCTAACATAACTCTGTTTTTCTTCTACTTTTAACTCCTCTTGATTTATTTTCTCCCTCAACTTCCAACAGTATATCCAAGAATAGATGATACAGGAGAGGGGTTTACCCAGTGCGTACTTCGGTAGCAGCTGCGGGTTACCCTCGTCATCCAAAAGAACAATGCAGATGATTTATTTTTCGTAATCTTGTTGTGAATCACATGACAAAGATTTGTAGTGTAGATTGGTAAATTGGCTGTTGTAAAGTGAAGAGGCCAATTCCATTTTTGTTAAACTCTTTGAAACATAAATAATGTTTAGTGTTTGAGAAGTTTTTGTAAATGCAAAATGCATTTGTTTTTGAATCTAATGTGATTTTATACTTTTGCTTTTACGTAATAAAAATAAAAATATGATGCGTTAAAAACCACATTCGAATCTTGACTGTTCAATAAGTAAAATAAAGAGTGCAGACTGGTTTGTAGTTCTCATGTAGGGATTCAGTTTTCATTCGATCGTTTCAATACACATACTGATATTATGAATTTATAATAAAATTTTATTTAGTAGTAATTACTCCCTCCGTCCTATTAGTATTGTCATGTAGGGTTTCAGTACGGAGTTTAAGAAGCTTGACTTTTGTTTATAAATGATGTAGGTCAACATGACTTTGTGATTTGTAGTTTTTTTTATTTCCTTTTTTTGAAACAAGACAGTATTATTGGGATAGCCTAATTAGGTATACATGACAGTATTAATGAGACAGAGTGAGCATTTAATAGTAAATGTGTAACGTACAAGCTAAATGAAGTAATTTAGTACTATAAAAATTCTAATTCCAATTTTTATTTCCGAGACGAAATTTCTATGATATTACTAAACAACCCTTTTGGCTTTCTTCTGCAGAAAATCTGTGTTCAAATTCTAATGCCAAAATGTGCATTATCCATCATCCTTAATGTTGTCCGAAACAAACATCGATCACACGTTGTATTCTTGAATTACTGCTTTCTTTCACAAAACTAAGCCGAATATGGTATTCTTACACCGATCCTCGGAGCCAGCCACAGCCGTTGTGGATCCGGATCGATAAAACTATGCGCGGTAAACTCCTCACCTTCCTCGTCCACCAGCTCTCGAGACCACGTTACACGCTTCGAGGGGCAACTCCCCGGCCCGAAACACCTGCAATTCGTTCAACGATTTGAGAATCAAACTTAACTTTGTTATTGGATTAAAGAAACTTACTTGTATTCGTAGAAGCAGGCGCTTCTCTCGTTCTCGACCTTCCCCCAGTTGTTCCAACCGTCTTGCTTGACGCAGGCGTCCATGAATGTGTGTGCATACACCACTCTTCCAAAGGGTCCCCACGGTCGCCCCAGATGCGCGTATTCCTTCTCTCCGTTACCCGTGATTACACATCTGAATCGGAATGTATATAAGATGTTTGAAGCAAGATTTCTATATACTCCCTCCATCCCATTATTTATGTCCCACTTGTCTTTTTTAGTTGTCAGAATTAATCTAAACAAGTGAGCTCCACTCTTTTATACTTTTCCAACACAACTTTACACCTTTAGACCCGTTATCTTAATTTTCATGCCCAATCTCAATCGGACATAAATAATGGGATGGAGGGAGTAACATTTATTTGCTGTCATCTTCACAACATGAAAGCAAATTAAAATTTTCTGCAAATAATCATCCTCTTAGATAAGCAAGAAAAAGCTTTTTCATTATAGAGATATTCAAAAACAACTAAGAAATTGATCTTGCTTCCTACATACAGTTAAACCTCGATAAAGTAATAACCTTGGGATCGAGAAAAAATATTCATTTAACAAGGTTATTACTTTATCGAACATTATTTTAGTGCATTGACCCATATCTGGACTGAAATAAATTATTATCTTAGCGAGATTATTACTTTATTGAGGTTTAACTGTATTGGACAAACAAGGCATCCTAAGACGAAAACATTGCCCAAAATTCGACAAATTTCAAGTTTATTTGCAGCATTGATGCCTAAATTAGGGCTTGAAATAATCCGATCAAATCGGAACTGTTGTACAAGCCCCTATACATATATCGGATAGAGAAAGTTGGACTTATAAAGCCGTAATTCATTCTCTTCGTAAATAGGAGATGGGACGTATCGAACCAATGAAGATTTCAATCATGATTCGTCCCGGGCCTCATTCAAGAATTTGTTTTCTTGGTCCATAATATCATGCACAAACATAGCTTACCTATCTATTACCAAATTTGGCACGGACAATAGAGAAATTTCAACGGGGTAACGAACCTTAAGAATATGTATCCGGTGGCCTCTTGGGATGTTTTCCTGCTTTGAGCTGTTATATATCCGGCAGCTTTGCAGTGGATATGGCAATGCTCCAAAAGCGCGGTGCTGTTGCCAAAAATGAAGTCCACACTTCCTTCAATGTAGCAATCCCTCAAATATTGCTTCCCGTAATGCAAATACAGCGTATCCTGCAAACCGCACCCCCTTAAACGATTTTTTTAAGTAAACAAATCGAGAAGGCACAACGTTGTATTACTATTAGGCTGAATCTTAAGTGCAAATACACCAATTTAAGACGGAGAACTACATCTTAGGGGAGTCCCTTAAAACGGTATTGTTAATCGAGAAGGCACAAGGTTGTATTATAGTTAGGCCGATTCTAGCGCAAATACGGTATATCCTGCAAAAACACCTAATTTAAGACAGGAGATAGAACTACAGTATGGAAGTCCCTTAAATGGTTTTGTTATAAGAACAAATCGAGAAGGTTGTTTGTATTACTATTAGGCACTTTCTCTTTATTCGTGCCGTCTATAATGATAGATGAATAAAAAACTTTCAATTGGATTTATTCGGCTGTTAACCGATTGGTCGTAGGTTCGAATCCTACTTGGGGAGATTTGATTCATTCCGAATTAACGAATTCAGGGCGTTCCTCCATTGATCAATAATTTCCATTTTCGGGAAGTATCATGATCATCCCAATAAGAAGGGTTTCCATTTTTTCAAATGAACAATTTGAAGACCTATTGATTCTAACAACTGATTGCAGAGTTGATCATTCGGACCTTTCAATTCAAAGATGTACATCTCGGACAATCCTCAACAAAGGCAAATTGCAATTCTTAACACAAGATTCATCTTCACATGAAGGATGTGTATGCTAAAGGCAAATACATGAAAGCTACACGCTGTCGATTCTATCTTGCGAAAAGCTCTTGTGTTTGTGTAGATGAATCTCTTGAAGTTCAGAAAAATTCCACAGCAAGTGACATGTTTACAAGCACCAACATCCACCAATTCGGCGGGAGATCACATTAACGGACAAAACAACATTTACGAGACCAAAATCGAATAGAGGCCACATGGATCGAATTTTTTCTTTTCAATCTTGACCAGTTATGAACATTTTAAATCTTATTAAAAGCACACACAACATCCACCAATTTGGCGGGATACCAAAAGCGGACACGACCACATTAACGTAGACAACGACAACACGGGACCAAAATCGAATAGAGGCCACATAATACCATCAAAATTGGTTTTTTTTTTAAAAAAATTTAATAATTGAGTGAAAGAATGTAAATTCCATACCTGCCAACCGAGAAATCTGCAATTATAGAATGCGCAGCGATCAGCCGTCACTCTAAGAGCTACAGCCTGCCCCGAACCCTAATTTCAAAATTAAAATTAGGCAAAAACTTGAAATCTCAAATTGAAGCTCGCAAAACAAGATTCAAACGCATACAAATCACGAATCGAAATCAAATTCAAGGAAAGAAGAATTTTTTTTGCCTGCGGGGCGGAGTTCTCGAAGGTGATGTTCTCGGCGATGAAATCCTCCCCTTCGACGATCGCGGTCCCGCACCCGAACGTGCCCGTCCCGATCACGCGCGCCGCCTGGTCGTGCTCGATCTTCGCGGCGGTGTTGTGCCACGTCAGCACCGTGGCGTCGGGGCTGATCCCGGCGAGCGTGATGAGGTTCTTCGTCTTGGGGACGTAGACCGGCTGCCGGTAGACGCCCGGCGCGACGCGGATCACGGTCCGGCAGGCGTTGCCGAGGGGCACGGCGTCGATGGCCTCCTGCACGGTGCGGTAGTCGGCGGCGCCGTCCTGCGCCACCGTGAGTACTCTGGAGGTCATGGCGGCGACGCGGGGTGGGGATCTGGGAGCGCGGGAAATCGCGGTTTTCGATGCTGGAGATAACGTGGGGGTAAAGGTGGGATTTTTTATTGCAATCCCCGTCTACCGACATTCTTGATTGATTCGCCTTTCACTAAAATCTTGAAACTGAAGTGTTAAATGCGACCAAACGGAACAGTCGTCCGTTACTTGCCACAAGTTTTCGGGTGTTTAGAACAGCTTATTGCTTTCAGTTATATTTTTGGTGTTTTGAAAACTAGCTTTCACCTACAGCTTTTATGTTCTTTCCATATTTTAAAAAAATACTTAAGTTGTCTTACCTATGGGTGTTACGGTATACCAAAAAATTGGTATACCGCACATACCGTACCGAAAAATTACCGAAAATACCGAAAATTTGGTATACCGTGATTTTCGGTATGGTATGATACCGTACCGAAGTTTTTCGATACGACAACGGTATGAGATCTCTCATACCGCGGTATACCGTTGCATACCGAAACTTCGGTACATACCGTGTACCGATATACCGAACTATATCCCAGTATACCGATATACCGTGGTATACCGTTGCATACCGAACGGTATACCGAACATACCGAACATACCGATATACCGAACTATATCGATTTGAACCGAACTATACCGATTCATACCGAACTATACCAATTTTGTACCGAACTATATCGATGTATACCGAACTATCCATTATACCAATCTTAATGTTATATTATACATTTATAGATTAATGTTTGTCCATTATATCAATCTTAATGTTATATTATACATTTATAAATTAATGTTTGCCTAATAAATTAATCGTAGTCCGTATATACCAGTTAAATGACATAACTTTATTTAGCAACATTCGCATTATTTATTTATTAAACCATGAAATGAATTAAAAAAAATTTAAATTACATAACCAATTATTTGAATTGCCTAAATAATATTTGAAGTGGACTGAAAAAATAATCTAAGTTTATTTATTGAAAAAATTTATATTTTTTTGTTCTCTATTATTTTGTATAAATTTTATATCATCTTATGGTTCATATTTTAAATAAATATTTAACTTTTTCTTAATTTGTCTGATTTTTAAGAAACATAAACTAATTCATTAAATGTTCATATGATAATATGACCATACAACTTAACAATAATTAGTCACTATGAATCAAATATATATATATGATTGAGAGAATAATTTATTGTATTATATTATCATTGTTCCAAGTGAAACACTAATTTAATCAAGAAAAGAAAAATAAAATGAAATACAAATAAAAAAAATTTAGTTATATTATTAAGTGTTACTTTATATCGATTATTGTGATATATTCCATCAAGAAAAGAAACATCAAAGACAAATGTAAATCAAATATTCTATTTTGGGCAAAATTATATTCTTAATTTCTTTCTACATTTTCTCGATATATATTCTATTAATTAGTTTCTAAATATTAAATGAAGTAGAATAGAATTTTTCCTTTGTATTAAATATTAAATAAAGTTATTAAATGAAGTAAAATTAAAATCGTAATAATTATTTGCTTCGGTATACCGGAAGCACGGTATATCGATATACCGAAAGTTTTGGTATATCGTTTGCTTCGGTATACCGAAAGTTTCGGTATACCGAAGTACGGTATGGTATACCGAAATAGCGGTATGGCAACGGTATGGAGATTGCTCATACCGAACTTTCGGTATACCGAACTTATCGGTACGGTAACGGTATGCATTTTCTCATACCGAACATTTTCGGTACGGTAAGCGGTATGAGAAAAATGTTACGGTACACCTTCAGTAGGAATTTCTGCTAGCAACATTTTTATTTATTTTAGCTATACTTTATTTTTTTTAAGTAAATTTTATTCAAAATTCTTAATTCCAGTTTTGACGTTTGACTACTATACTATTAATGGATATACAACTCGTAGAACTACGCATTCCATAAATGGTAAAAAAATATTTGAATACCGGAAAACTTGGATTGGGGGTTTAGTTTGCTTCTGGCCGAAGCAACACACGGTAAAATTTATTCATACAAGCTTCATTACTTTTTTTTATTACTAATTTTAGTTGTTTCTGATGAATATTTCGAATTTGTGATCTGTATTAAACACGTTAACACATTGAATCATATTAATTTCCAACCTTTGATGGTGTAGCACAAAATAATTGTTCCATTCATATTATTGCCACGTGAAGGTTTGAATTATAAATGAAGCATATACTCCTTCCGTCCCAACTTTTATGTCCCATGGAGATTTGATACCTAGATTAAAACGAAGTTATGAAAATTTATAAAGTAGTGGTGATAAGGTATGAAATGGTAGAGTCCACTTATTTAGATTTATTGTCTAATGTACATAGAAAATGATGTAAGAATTTAGATACTAGATCTAGAACGTTAGATAAGTAAATCATAATCATTCGTTTCTAAAATAGTGGCTATATAAACTCTTGAGATGAAACATCATTAACCAAATAAAGAAATCTAATTAAGCTGTACATAATAAATCTCTAAGGACTATACAATCTAGAAAATCCTAATTATAAATCTAGAAAACCCTAATTATGATATGGAAACCAAAGAAAGGGGTTGAGTCTATCCTCTCCGAATCAAGAAAAGACTCATGGAGAAAAGCAAGTTGAGACATATGCTTCGTCCATCCACGCTTCGAGGTTGCCACCCAAATGCGTGCGGGCCGCATAACGGGCAAGGTTGCGTTGGAACGTGCGGAAGGAATGGTCCGCCGCCCTGCAGCCGCCTCGAATCGTGCGGTAGGAATGGCCAAGTGGCGGCGTGCGCCGCGCTCGAAGGAGCGGGAGGAACGATCCGGGCGGCCGCAGCCGCGCTAGAACGAGCGGAATGACGGCGGAGGTGGGCGGGTTGTGCGCTCCGACGGCGGCGAGCATAATGAGCGGTCTGGAGGCGGCGGGCGCGGTGGTACGTGAATGTAGTCTTCCTCATCTCGCCGAACCGTGTATTGATACGTCGGATTTTGAAAGTAGTCTTCCTCGTCTAAGACAAATCTCACAATCGTCTAGTACGAGAAGTACATTTGGGCAATGAGATTGGCTGCTTCGACCATCTCTCCATCTTTCTTTTCTCTAGACTTGATCTTGCTTTCATCTTTCTGTATTATGTGTTAAAAATATGACAAGTTGATGGCGCCAAATTCAAATAACACCATATTTACCTTTTGCTTCTTAATTAATTCCAGTAAACTTTATTAGACTCTCATGTACATCGTCGTGTGACTCTTACCCCAGCTTAGATTACAGCTTATGGAATTTGTTAAATAAATTTATCATTAAAATTTAATTTTATTCTAAAAAAACTGTCCATACAATTTAATTATAATTCTACAATTAATAAAAAAATATTATATTTTAGTATAAATTAAATTACAATATAAATAACAATTAAATATTTCATTTAAATATTTTATTTAATATATTAGTTAATTTTATATTTTATAATATTGAGATGACAATTATAAAGAAAAAATAAATATAAAATAGTAATCATTTATCAATTTTATATATTTATTATAAATTATAATTATGTAATAACATTAGGGATAATACTGAAATCAAAATTATAATGTAAAAAAAATAACTTATCAATTTTATTTATTTATTATAATTATAATTGTTTAATAACATTTGGGGTAATATAGATATTTTATTTAAAAAATTAAAATAAGCAACCGCTATCAGTAATATTTCCAAACACTATTTTTCTCACTTTCATCAGCTTTCAGCACTTATTTCCAAACACATATAAATTCTCAAATCAACAAACTACACGCTATCAATAAGCCCTCGATACCTCAAACACCCCTTCATCCATGGACTATTTATCTCTTTTAATGTTTCCAATTTTATTTTTATTTTTTTCTAAAAAAATTAATCTACAGTCGATATTCGAGATGTGAACTCAGTAAAATCTAGCGCCACATTAGTGTTGAAGCCACACACAATTGAATGGTGTCAATTGATACTACTAGAGAGGGTTTCACAAATCTTTAACTCTACTTACACTCATTTTCGATTTTATTATAGATTTTATTATAGATCCGAATCTTTTTTGCCTTCTATGTTTTCCCGACTTCGCCACTACCTCGAATTATAGGTCGTGGTGTACCTAATTTGCTAATAGTGTCATTCTCCATGAACTTAAGTTAACAACAATGTTAGCATCATTGGTCCAGGAATGGAATTGCTTCTACAGTAAACCACATAGAAAATATAAATCGTAAATTATAATATCCAACCACTTGTGATATATACTCACATTTTATAAAATTGGTGTGTTTCAAACCATAATTATTTTAATTCCATTTTGATTAAGAATAATGAAGCAATTTGAGAAATAAATACTATAATTGCAACTTATTAGTTCTTAGAACTGCTATCCTCAATTCCTAATTAATTATTCCGCTATTATTTTTTTTTAAAATGAAAAAAAATTAACCCTCCTTACTATTTTCTCACCCCCACATTCTTGTACTCTATCTCAAAAAATCTTCTCGTGGCACGATTATTTTATGCTCTAAACTCATAATATTGTGATTTTTTAACTTTTTGGAAACTTTATATTTTTCTTCAGTTACAACATGAAAAAATAGAAAGAAATAAAATGATTGCCTTAATTATGCTTTGCAAAAATTTTTGATGAATTTTCATTTCTTCCCACCAACCACTCCTCAAAAAATATAATATAATTAAAATTAATAAAATACATACCTAAATAAAAGTTTCTTAATCTTCTGTCAAAAGGAAATAATTTTTTCAATAAACTTAAAATAAGTACTCCCTCCGTCCCGTTTGAAGCCAATTGTTTCAAAATGCTACGAGCATCAAGAAAAAGAAATAGATGATAAAGTAAGAAAGAAAATATGAGTAAGATAGTATAAAAATAGATAATAATATATGAAAAATAAAATTAATAATATAATGAAAGTACGGTGAGAGAAATGATAAAGTAAGTGAGAAGTGTTACTTTTAACAAATTACTACTATAAAACTAGGAGTAAAAATTATATACAAACCAAAAATGAACTCTTAATGGGCTCTTAACAAATCATCAAAATCTTAAACGGCCCATTTTACACTTCAACATCACGTGTTTTAAACGGGTAATTCAAACCACAATTGACCGGGCCCCACATCCAACGCGTGGCCAGTAATAATCTCTCAGATCCAAGGACAGTTTGCCGACAACCTTCCTATAAATTCTCAGTCGGCAAATGAAACGAGTCCACACAATCCAATCGAGCTCGCAAATCCCACAAAATCAATCCGATCAACGATGTCTTACTTTCCCAAGGGCCACCACGACTCCGCCGACGAGCTCGACGACTTCGACGAGTACGATCCCACCCCCTACGGCGGCGGCTACAATATCGAGCTCATCTACGGCCGCCCCCTCCCCCCATCGGAGGAGACCTGCTACCCCAACGCCTCCTCCGCCAACGACGACTTCGACTACGACCGTCCGCAGTACACTTCCTCCGCCGAGCCGTCCGCCTACGGCGAGGACGCGCTCGAGAACGAGTACAAGAGCTATGCCCGACCCAAGCCCCGACCCGGCCGACCCGCTGTGAGTCGACCCAGCGGTGGGCATGGCGGAGAGAGTGAGTACGGATCGGGAGGTGGGAGGCCTGAATATGGATCCGGCGGTGGATATGGGAGGAAGGAAGAGCCTGAGTATGGTGGGTCGGGTTATGGGAGGAGACCCGAGTCCGAGGGATATGGATCCGGTGGTGGTTATGGGAGGAAGCCCGAATCGGAGGAATACGGATCTGGTGGCGGGTACGGGCGGAAGCCCGAGTCCGAACAATATGGATCCGGTGGTGGGTATGGGAGGAGACCCGAATCGGAGGAATCTGGTTATGGGCGGAGGCCCGAGTCCGAGGAATCTGGTGGGTATGGAAGGAGGCCCGAGTCGGAGGGATATGGATCCGGTGGTGGGTATGGGAGGAAAACAGAGTATGGAGGAGAGGAGGAGGGTGGCGAAGGATATGGGCGGCGGCCGGAGAGGGCTGAGGGCGGGTATGAGAGGCCCAGCTATGGCAGGTCCGAGGAGGAGGGTTATAGGAAGCCGAGGCGTGATGATGATGATGATGATGATGATGAGGGCTATGGCCGCAAGAAATATGTAAGTTTTTTCTCTCTCTCTATATATATTTATATGTAATGATGCTATTGTTAGTTTCTTGATTATGTTGTAGCTTCTTGATTATGAGACTTGGGAACTGGGATTGCTTGGTAGTGGATGTCTAAACCTAGGAGCGTGTAAGAATACAGCTTAAACATGAGTTGGTCATTTGTTGTGCAAGATTTTTGTTTTAGATGGAGGTATCTTAAGAGCAATAACTATGAGTTTGTTGCTTCCTAGATACTACCCGTCCCGTTATAGTTGGTCACTTTCTTTTCGGCACATGAATCAAGATAATAGATGATAAAGTAGGTAAGAGAAGAATGAAGATGATAAAGTAGGATAGATGATATTAATTATTTGCCAAATTCGGATGTCCTAATTGGGAAATGTGGCCAACTTTAGTGGGCCGGAGGTAGTAACATTTAGGTATAGAAGAATGATACTACTGTTAGTTAAGTTGGTTGTGATTGCCAACTCTAGTTAATCACTACACTTTTGCTTGTTCATCTTTTACTAGCTTCTTGATTATGAGATATGGGATTACTTGATACTCGATGTCTAAATGTAAGTGTGTAAGAAACCAACTTAAACACAAGTGAACCTTTTGTCGTTCAAGATTTCTATTTTCGAAATCGATGTTCTTCAATGCTTCCTAGATACTATCTCCGTCCCACTATTCTCGAGTCACTTCTTTCGACGGAAATTAAGAGAGTAAATGATAAAGTATGAGAGATGGGTAGATGATAAAGTAAGAGAAAGAAAATGAGTGAAAGTAGATGATAAAGTAAAAGAGATAAGATGATAAAGTCGGAGAATGTAGAAAAGATGATATAATTATTTTATCAAATTGGGAAAATTGTGGGACGTCGTTCGAGAAAGTGAGTTAGAAATAATGGGACGGAGGCAGAATATTTTTCTGTTCTAGGTTGGTTATATAATTATGATACTATTGTTAGTTAATTAGTTGGTTGTAATTGCAAACTCTAACTAATACTTTCTCCATCTCATTGATAATGGTCCCTTAGCTTTTCGACAACGGGAATTAAGAAAATAGAGTAAGTTGATAAAAAGTAAGAGAGAAGATGAGTGAGATGATGATTGGTAAGAGAGTGAATGATAAAGTAAGTGAGATAAATAATAAAATATAAGAGTGTAGTATTTTTTTTTTTTTTTGAAAAGAGATCATTTCAAATGGGACAAACTAAAAAGGAAAAAGAGTTATTATCAATAGGGCGGGGGAGGGAGTATCTAATTACTACACTTGTGTTTTGTCTACTGTTTCATCTTTTGGTAGCTTCTTGATTATGAGATTTGAGATTTACTTGGTACTTGATGTCTAAATCTAACTTAAAACACACAATGAATCTCTTCTTGTTCAAGATTTTTCTATTCGATCGATGTATCTCCTTAGTTTTAACGTATATGAGTTCGTTTCTTCCTAGATAACATTATACGATCAATAACTCGAATGTGGAAATGTAGGGAGACAATGAGGATGAGTCCGACGACGAGGAGAGGCGTGGAAAGCACCACTCCCACCGCAAGCACTACGACGATTAAGCAGCGTTCTTGCTTTGCTCCGAAGCCATTTCGTAATGCTACTAAATAAAGCAGTGGTGTGTGTTTTCAGATTTTCGAGTGTTGTAAGCATATTGAGCTTTTTAGCCATATGCTTAGAATAAAGAGAGAGAGAGAGAGAGAGAGAGAGAGAGAGAGACAACTTGTGCTTGGCCATTGTTGGCCTCTTGAACTCTTTGTCAAATGTTTGGTTATGTATGTTGGTGTGTGATTGAAGCCCTCTTGATGCTTTCATTATATGGAAATAATTATTTATGAGAATTTTTTTTTTATGAATAGTTGATAATCAAACACTTTCCCTTGCAGAAAGGGAAATTCTTTTCTCAAATTGAATCTTATTTTTGGACAAAATCTAGATTTCAAAAATAAATTGATACTTCCCACTCATTTCAAAAAATAAAGTACGAAATGTTCGAAAACCTTAGCGTCTTATGTAAGACATTCAAACATTTTAATTTTGTCGTGTTCGGTATATCTTTAGTTGAAAAGACCGTATTATGTGTGTGGATCGAATCTTGTATCGCGTATTAGCCATTTACTTAAATATGGTCCACTTTTGAGGCCTTCTAACTCCCTCTCTCCCTTATCTCTTTTCTCTTGTTTGTGCATGAGAGAGAGAGAGAGAGAGCGCTAGGGTATAGAATGAAGTGTTATGTTTTCTTGTTAAGTTGAAGTGGAAGAGGAATTGAGACAAGCCTTCATTGATCACTTCAAGGACTACTACTTCAAATGCTTACACAAGCTTGAAATTTCTTACATTGCAACCAATGATGAGGTTTGTCTTGTTAATCACACTTCCTCTCCAAACATTATGAATTCAAGAAATCTTAATTAATCCCATCTTGTTCATAATGTGTGTAAGCAAATAGCCACATTCATCAAACAATTTGCAAATGGGAATACTAGAAAAGGCAAGAAGTATTTGAAAATGGGACAAAAGAGGTATGTATCTTTGTCTTATCACACATTATCCTAAAATGTAATGAAACTTTTGTACTTCCTCCGTCCCATAGATATTGTCTCGTTTTCTTTTTTGGATTGTCCATAAATATTGTCTAATTTTCTTAAATGTCAAGATCTTGTGGTTATGAATCACGCACAATTTGAAGAACTCACAACTTTACGCACAACTAACAACCCTTCTTCATTCGCGCTTCATGGCATTGCGTTTGTGCTCCTCTTCACAAGGTTATTACATTTCATTTTCATTACATCTTAGGTTGATGTTCTTATGTTGTTATCTTTTTGTATGAGTTCTGATTTCTTGATCTTTGTATGCAAATTTTACTGATCTGTTCTTGGCTGATCAGCTAATAAGCCAAGTGTAAGCATTCAGAAGCTTGCTCTTCTATGTATACTACTATATCTATAGGGATATATGTTCTTGATTGGGGGCCTACTTCAGAGGAATTCAAGAAATCCATGGCTTAGAGAAGAGCTTCTAACTTCATGCATAGGAGTAGCTACGGGGATTTAGCGGTATGTGTGTTGTGGGTTTGGGGTGGGGTGGGGTGGGGTGAGGTGGGGGGGGGGGGGGGGACATGCATCCCTTCTAAATTGTGGGATTTGTTGGGATTTTCTTTATTTTTTTGAGAAATTACTATTATGTCCCTCCTAATTTGTTATTGGCACGGTTGATTCTTAATTTTGGATCTGCCCTTTCAAGTAGCCAACGTTCTCTTGAGGCTTGTATGGATGCAGTTGGTTCTTGATTTCAATGAAACATAATTCCTACATAGGAGAGCCATTGTTGCTCTTGTTGCTTGCTTGGAGATTCTCATTCGTGGGATTCGGAACTTCTTCAAGTTCGTATAGTTAGACGATCTGACACAAGTTTTTAGTTTCGCTCTTTTTAATGCTTGAGAGTAATGCGATTAGATTGGGCGGTTGGAGAATGAGCATATCCGCCGCATTACAAAGAATAGAACACACAAGACAACACCATTGTTAGCTGTTCACCAAGATTAATCGATCGCACCGTAATACAATTGATGAATAGTCGTTGCGGGTTTATAAAATGAAAAAAAGTCAAATATAATGATTATTGTGGCATTCTTTCCATTTCTTGGTAAACGATGAGCCATATATTTCTAAATTTTGAATGATTTGAATTTTGAAAGGCCAAAGTTGTACATGTCAAACAAAGTACACTTCAAAATCTTGATTATATAATTAATTATTGGGACTAGTCCAACGTGACCAAGTCCATTGTTCTACACTATTAGGGGTGAAAACGAGTCGAATACTTAATGAATAGTGTTCTTCCCATATTTTATCCCATATTTTTTTCGACCCGGTAGTCGAATGCGAATACGGATTCAAAATATTCGGGATAATGAATAAGTATGGATATATGACGAATTCGGATCGAATTCGAATAACAATAATCTGGATAATATGACTCATAAATAATCATCTATTTGCGATCGCAACACAATGAAAAAATCACGTATACAATATTTAATAGGCATTTTAATGCAAACTATAGTTAATATACTATCCATTATGAATAACATAATTTTTAGAATCAAGAAAGTACAAAATAATTCCAAAATTCAAATATCCGAATTTTGAGGGAAAGACGATCGACGAGAATTTTGAGGGAGAGATGAGGTTTTGAGGGTGAGCCGAGACGATATATTTTTTTTTAAATATATTTTCTTAAACATAATTTATCATTATATTAAAATTTAAATATTAAATAATTTGAATATCCAAATATCCGAATTCATAATCCGGAAAATATCCGGATAAATACTGAAAGATCGAATACTGACAAATAATGTAAAATTCAATTCCAGCCAGATCCGATTTAGGCTATCCGGATTCAAATCCGTATCCAATCGAATACTAGATTTGCTTCCCGATTGATCCCGACGGATCCGACTTCGGACGGACGGATAATATCCGATCCTTTTTCACCCCTATACACTATGACCACCATTTAAACCTAGAAGGACTTAAAACAATAATATGACAATATGATGAAAAGCAAGAAAATTAATAAATCCAATCAAGTTGTCTATATAAACCTATTCATTAATTATGAAACTACATTTATTAGGGCGTTGTAACATCACATCATGGACTATAAAGTTAACCCTAATCTTTTCTAATCACATCAACAACTCCACATACAACAATGAGCTACTATATCAATGGGGTCGTTGATGTATACGAAAAAAAAGTTACAAATTCGATTTTCATCAATTTTTTTAAAAAAATATCCAATCCATCCCGCTATTCAGAATCTCATTTTCTCCATTGGAACTCTCCACTAAAACTAAAAATGGATCGGACCTAATCCAACCAAAAATTACCATCTTCGCTCTACTTTGTTATTTCTCATTTCTACTTTATCAACTATTCTCAATTACCTATTTTCTCTTTCCAGCTTTTGGCCCCGGTTGGAAAAATAGCTTAAATAAGTGTTTGTAACATAAGTGCTTAAATCGAACAAGCTTTGGATACATTAATATATAAATACTTAATTAATGGAAAACATATAGTTTTAAAAAAAAAATTGTTTTCCGCGAATTTGATATGTTGATCTATTTTCATAATGTGTGCATAAGTATTTATTTTTAAAAATAAGTTGAAATAAATTGTTAATAAACTCTTTCAAATCTTATATCTCATCCATACAACAAAATTTTGAGTCATTTATAAACAGACGAAAGGAGTAACAAATTAAGGGGCCGTTTGGTAATAATTCGGAAATGACAATGGTAATAAGGTATGATAGTAGAGGTGATTGAGTATGCTGTATGAGTAATTCCTTTAATGGTGTTTGACATTTGCTAGTGAATGGGTATTTATAACCAAATATGATGTTTGGTGCAGTACTCAGCTCAATGGGAATGAATAATTTTATATAAAAAAATTATGATAATTTTGTGAATATTCTAACGTGATAAATAATAATAACATGAGTCATGTTTTTTTTATTTTGTGAAATTTAATATAGGAATATTTTAATAAAAAGTACATTATCTTTTATTTGATTATTTACAAAAAAATAATCTAATATTTTAAAAAATAATTGTAAACGGTGTATTTACTTTTTATTACATTAAAAAACATTTTGATAAATTATGTTTAAATATTTTTAAATAATAATGTTTATTATTTGATAAACATAAGTGTATATATTTTTATAAAGTTATTTATTTCAAACATAAGTGTATATATTTTTATAAAAAATATTTTTATATTAATGCTAAAATATTTCTAACTAATGATACTTGTTATTTATAAAATTAAAAATATATATTTATATCATTATTATTTTTAAATAATATTATAAAAATAAATTTTAATTTTAAAAAATAATACATAAAATATAATTTTGATACCCATATAGGTATCAAAACTCATACTCACCTATCACTGGTGCTTCAAAAATCATTCTCATATGAGTTTGATACCCATAATAAGGATCGACACGATATATAAATATCAAATCCGAACGATCCATAATGGAATAGGATATCCATGCACCAAACAATCCTAATAACACAACATTCCTACGCCAAAATTGGCGCAAAGATTGGGTGGGGCAGCCTTAAAAGTGTACACGATAAGAAAATCCGACAGAATACTTGGATGAATTAAGAAAGAAATCAAATTCAGACAACAATTTCCAACTGTAATAATGATTAGATATGACCTACTGAATCAGAGCATACTGCAGCGTCAAAGCTGGGATTTTTTTTTTCTGACATATCATGATATCAATTAGAAAATACACCAAGACTGAAGCTGTCGAATATATAGAATTTGTGGTCGAACGAGTTGAATATTTTGCGGTACAACGCGAATCTGAAGACCGAGTCATGTTAATTCTCACGTTTTTCTTTTAAATTCTTGTCTGAATTAATCCATTTCTAATCTTCTAGTGTGTGTGAAAGTTTTTCCAGACAATTTTCTGTAAGTCTTCATTTAATTCGCCTATCAAGATTGAAACTTTTCACAAATCCCACGTTGCAGAGAGAGAGAGAGAGAGGTAGAGGGAGAGAGAGAAGAGGGACTAGTATTTAGTCAGAGAGAGGAGGGAGAGAGAGAGAGAGAAGAGGGCGAGAAGTAGAGAGAAAGAAAAGAGGAGAGAGAGAGAGAGAGAGAGATGAAGTTTAATATACTGTGTGAAAGCTTTTTCAGACATCTTGTATAAGTATTACTTCAATCTACTGATCAAGATCGAAACTTTTCAAAAAATCCCACATTGCAAAGAGAGAGAGAGAGAGAGAGAGTAGAGATATAAAGAGAGAGAAAGAGAGATGAAGTTTGGGAAGGAATTAGCTTCGCAAATGGTGCCGGAATGGCAGACGGCGTACATGGACTACTACAGCCTCAAAAAACTCCTCAAGAATCTAATGGCATTCCGCCACCAAGCGGCGCTATCATCGCCGCCGCCGTCTGAAGTCTCCAGATCCCGCTCCTCAAAGCGGCGGCTAACTCTCTACCGCGCCTTCAGCGGGCCTAACGGCAATCAGAGGATCGCCGAGAAAGAACGACGACGAAGTAATACTAGTGAGTTCCGTACAAGAAGAGGGCTCCGGCGAAAACCACTACCAGACCATGTTCCTCAGGCCATCGGAGGAGGGCGGTGATATCGAGCTGCAGTTCTTTAGGGAAGCTTGATTTTGAGTTCAATAAGGTGGTTAGATTTTACAAGGATAAGGTGGAGGAAGTGAAATTAAAGGCGGAGGAGATGAGTAAACAAATGGAAGCACTTATTGCTTTGAGGATTAGAGTGGATAAGCCGAGTGTGGATCAGAGAGCTGCAGATGGGTTTGGCGGCGGAGGGTTTTCTCCGGCCACCGTCGTTGCATCGGTCAATGTAGGTAAGCAGTTAGATTTTTTGGGTGATTTGGGTTCTTTTCTTTTCTTTTTCTTTTTTTTTTTTTTTTTTTGTGGGATTGATTGATAATGCAAATTTAGCTTATTTCTTGTAATGGGTGATGTTGAAATCGATCAAATGCTCTTGATTTGTATGAAAATGGTTATGTTTTTTCAAGAAAGTGAAAAGGGCTTTGAATCTTGATGTATGTGAATATGTTTGAGCAAATAAATCAGTTGGTTTTTTAAATGAAGGTAAGCAAGATTAGTTTTTTTTAATGGTTTTTGGGAATTTTTTTTCCTTTGATTTTGTGGGATTGATTGATAATGCAAGCATAGATGAGTGCTTATAAGGGTTGATGTTGAACGAATCAATTGGTTATATTTGTCAAATAAAGTGAAAAGGCTATGAAATTTGATGAATATGAACATGTTGAGCAAAGAAATCAGTTGGTTTTTGATATGAAGGTAAGCAATATTAGTTTTTTTTTAATGATTTTTTGGGATTTTTTTTTGTTCTTTGATTTTGTGGGATTGATTGATAATGCAAACATAGATTATTGCTTTTAATGGATGATGTTGAACCGGATCAAATGGTTATGTTTTTTTCAAGAAAGTTAGAAGGGCTTGGAACTTTGATGTATATGAACATGTTGAGCAAAGAAATCATGGTTTTTTGAAGGTGGGCATTTGGATGCAATTCAAGAAGTTGAGATGAGCAGCGAAGGCTCGTCCAGACACGAAGAGTTAAGGGCGAAGAAACACGAGAGTGATAGGAAGGGTTATAGGCCGGCTTCCTTGGAAGTCTTGGATCATGTAAAGATCAATGTAGAACCGAAACTCCGGGTCTCCACGTTGAGGAACTTGATCGGGAATTCAAATCTGATCTATCGTTCAGCAAGGACGAGTTAAGTAGGGCGGAGGAGAAACTGAGGAGGGCCTTCACTGAATTCTACCAACAGCTAAGACTCCGAAAAGTTATTGGTAATAATTAATAAATCTCTCGATTCTCGAATATAGATGAATTTTATCGTCTCTTTATGAATGATTTTTACTTAAATAGTTGTGTTTTGCTTGTAGCTTTTGAATATGCTTGCATTCTCCAAGATTTTGAAGAAGTATGATAAGGTATATATATCTATATCTATATATAGGGTATATTCCATTGAGAATAGTCTTTATCACGTGAACGCGTGAACACCGCACCTATATTTGCCGATTACAAAAAAGCTTCTTACGTGCAGTCCGATCATTTGAAAGTGTAGTAATAAAATGCAGTATTATCATTTATAAAGTGCAATACATTTGTCTTTTAAAGTGGTATGTTCATACGTTCACACGATAAGATCATATTCACATTTGAACCTCATCCAATATATATATATATATTTGTGTGTGTGTATTTATACATTTTCGTTTCTCAAATGTGTTTGAAAGTGGAGTTATGTTGCCTTTAGATAACTTCAAGGAGTGCTTCAAAGGCTTACTTAGAGATGGTTGACAACTCTTACCTTGGCACCTCCGATGAGGTTCGTATAACTATAAATTATTCCGAGACGCGTTCTTTAGCCTTGCAAAGTTTTGGATTCGAGGGATTTTAGACCCTCTTCGTGTTTTCATAGGTGAACAAGCTTATAGAGAGAATAGAAGCCACATTCGTTAAGCACTTTGCAAATGGGAATCGTCGAAAAGGGATGAAATCTTTGAAGCCGGGACACAAAAAGGGAGAAGCACAGAACAACCTTTTTCCTCGGTAAGAATTTGGAACCATTTTCAGACAATTGATGTCTAAAGTAGTTAAAATTCTGTTCAATTGATTGGTTGATTTGATACATCTATACATATGTATGTATGTGTTTAGGTCTGTTTACTGGTTGCTCGATTGCACTTGTCGTTGCCATTATCGTGTCGTTGCGTGGTCGTGCCCTTCTCCAGCAAGAGGAACGAACGAAGTACATGGGGACGATATTCCCACTCTATAGGTAAAAATCGTCAACCCGAAGCTGCAACAAAGTGAAACACTTTCATTCATTTCTTGATTGTCAATCTCCATGAATGAATGCAGCTTGTTTGGATTCATCGTCCTTCACATGCTCATGTACGGAACAAACACGTTCTTCTGGAGGCGATTCCGTGTCAACTACCCCTTCATGTTCGGATTCAAGCCCGGAACGGAGTTAGGCTTCAGAGAAGTCTTCCTTGTTGCGTCTGGCCTATCAGTGCTCTCATTGGCGGCCGTTCTTTCAAACCTCGATATGGAGATGGAGCCGAGGACTAAACGATACAAAACGATAACGGAATTGGTCCCGTTAGCCTTGGTCACCGTAAGATCATTGTTTTTGGAAAATCAAGTCATACATAAATATACATTATTAATTTAAATCGATCATAACGGGAATTGAATACTAGATCAACTCTAGATCAACCACTTAAGCAGAAGTAGGAATACCAGCTACACTACATGTTGTCGGTCAAGTCATATGTAAATAGATTGTGCGAATGGAGCTTAATTCATTAGTGTTGCATATGCAGGTTGTGTTTCTCGTAACTATTTGTCCTTTCAACATAATCTATCGTTCGAGCCGCTTCTTTCTCATGAAATGTGTGTGGCATTGTGTTTGTGCTCCTCTTTACAAGGTACACTTGAAAAGTTGTATAGAACAAGAAAATTCATTGGAAGTGAAAGTTTTGCATTTTCTCATTTATGATTTTGGTGTTTTTGTAGGTGACTCTTCCTGATTTCTTCTTGGCAGATCAATTAACAAGCCAGGTTAGAAATAATCTTCACTATTTACATACATATATTAATAGAATCATAGTCAAGAAACACATGAGTCCAAAGATACTACTATTGCCTTGCAGTACAGTTAAACCTCTTTTAAGTAATAATATTGGGATCGGAGAAAATATTCGTTTAATAAAGTTATTACTTTATCGAATAGTAGTATTATTTTAGTCCATTAATTCAACTTGGGGATCGGAAAGAATTATTATCCAAACGAGATTATTACTCTATCGAATATTACTTTATCGAGGTTTAACCGTATTACATTTAAACTCCTCGATAAAGTAATAACCTTGAAACCCGAGAAAAAATATTCATTTAACGAGGTTATTACTTTATCAAACATTATTTTAGTGCATTGACTCATATCGGATCGAAAGAAATTATTATGTTAGCGAGATTATTACTTTATCGAATATTACTTTATCGAGGTTTAACCGTATATATGTAATGTATATAGTATATATATGTATAGTTAATGATCAAATGAGAACCTCCACTTCGCATAGAAATTAAGAAGTAAGAACGAATCCGCACCCTTCATTTTTACTATTGGATGGCTTAGATCCAATATGCTATGGAAGATTATGTTATCTATAGCCGCTTTATGTATTTTATTTATAAGGGCAAAAGCGTAAAATTAAGGAGAATTTTGCATGGATTATGCATGAGTTCGTAGTTTCTATGTAAATATGAGTAACTACTATACTTTGTTAAATTGCACCAACATTCTCTTGATCTTAATTTCAGGTCCAAGGCTTCGAAGTATACTCTTTTACGTCTACTACTACGCATCGGGATCCCTTCTACAACGCGCTCAAACGACTTCCTCGACAAAGCAACTCATACGGCATCTTGGAGATTGTCGTCGCCATCATCCCATTCTGGTCGCGCCTAATTCAGGTACTACCACCAATAACAAACTTAATCCAACGCACATTCTTGCAGACTAACCCTAAACACGAATCACAGGTCTTCGTCGATTATTTGAGGAGAGAGACCTCATGCAAGGCCTCAATGGCCTCAAGGTACTTATCTACCATTGTAGCCCTTGTGATGAGGACAATGTACAGCCAAAGGAAAGGCACTTTTGGAGAATCATGGCGTCTTCTACTTCCGGAGTTACTACCGTATACAGCACGTATTGGGATATCGTGGTCGATTGGGGCCTTCGATGAGAAACTCAAGAAATCCATGGCCGAGAGATAAGCTCTGATACCCAACAAGGCCGTGTATTTTGTTGCCATTGTGAGTACTCCCTCCTATTCTTTTTAAATGTCGTTTCATAGTTTTGCACACTAATTAATAGAAAAAAAATTATTCCTAAAGTAACCCTAATTCATGATAATTACTACCTTTGTCCCGCTATTGTTGGCCACATTCTTTTCTGGGATGAGAATTAAGAAAAATAGATGATAAAGTATCAGCGATGGGCTAGAACGATAAAGAGAGAGAGAGAAGATGATGAAGTAGAGAGAAGATAATAATTATTTGCCAAATTCGGAAAGTGTCCATTATTAGTGGAACGTCTCAATTGGGAAAGATGGCCAACAATAGTGGGGACGGAGGTAATATGAACGTATAGATATTAATGAATTTGTAAGGGCGAATAAGGTATAAAAAGTTGAATAAATTGCTGAGATTTTTTTCAAAAAGCATAAAATGACATTTAAAAAGAATAGGAGGGATTACCAACTAACAAAACACACACGTTTTGTTATGAAAATTAGTGAAGTTTGTGAAGAATAAGGTTTGTTTGTTCGCAGGTTGTAAACATACTCTTAAGGCTTGTGTGGATGCAGCTGGTTCTTGATTTCAATGAAACCAAGTTCCTCCATAGGAGAGCCTTGATTGCTTTAGTGGCATGCTTGGAGATTCTTCGTCGCGGGATTTGGAACCTTTAGGTATATATATATGCATATGAACTCATTCTAACAAAAGGGTTTTCATTTTTCTTGGTGCTGGTAATGATATGTGTTTGTTTGGGCAGGATTGAGAATGAACATTTCAACAACGTTGGAAAGTACAGAGCTTTCAAGACAGTGCCATTGCCGTTTCACTATGAGGATGAGAAGGTTATTTGAGGAAAGATGAAGTCCATTCTTTGTGTTTCTTGAAATGAGAGAAATATATAAAACAAAATTTTGAATTTTGCTCCATGATTGGTAGATGTAAATGAGTTATTATGCAAAAATGTTGCTTTTTCTATTCTGTTTGACTCGTTTCTTTTCGGCGCAGTTATTAAGATGAGGTGGGTTTGGTTAGTAAATATGACCACAGGATCTTCTGTCCCATTTTTTGTGTCCCACTTCGCTAGCCACTCTCGCAGTTAGCCAGAGAGCTTACGATTTGAATTTGGCATATTAAAGATCTGCGTAAAGCTAAAGAACGGTGACTTTACAGATTAAATCGCGATGGGGTTAAAAGTGGGGACGAGGATCCTGGACTCAGTAAATATGTGGGTCCCTCCTTTTATTAAGAAGTAAAAACTCTGATCTGTTGAGTTTGACTCATTTCTTCCTTATATTAAAAAGTAAAAACTTACACCCTCTGTCCGATTAGTAGTTTCTTTTATTTTTAAAATGTCGTTTCCATTCAGTAATGTCTTGTTTCTAAAAAATCAGAGAATTTGAGGCCACAATTTAATTTACTCAAAAGTCAAATAATAAACGCAACATGACTATCAATATGAGTATGACAAGATGAATGGAACAAAAGAGATCCAATCGTGCACACGATCCGACCACAAGAATGAAAACAATTAACATGAATCGAAAACAAGATACAAATTTACGTCAGTTGAAAAAAATGTTATACACATCCACAATTGCACTAAAACATGGTACTCTCTCCGTTTCTAAATGTTGTTCACCCTGAAGTGTCCCGATATTATTGTCTCATTCTTATAGACCAAAAATGGAATCCACCATTTCTTGTTTACACACCCAATATCAACATGACAAAAATAAAGGAACGGAGAGAGTATTTCTCGCTCGACAAATTAGGTCCGATACGTGTCATGGTCTCCTAGCAAACATCAGACTCCACGGACTCAACAAAATAGACATAGTAGTGAACAAGAACAAGTGTAGATTTATTTCACAAAGCTACATTCTATCAGCAGCTTATAGCAAATGCTATTGCTGTATAATTATAACTGGATACATGATGATGATGTTACCCTACACACCCAATATCAACACCTAGTCTCATAAGATGCAAACACAACAAACAGTTGCAAATCTATCAAGAAGATCAGACATCATCTTCCTCAACATCATGCATGGAAGCAGAAGAGTTACGAGGCGAGTTTTCTACCGTTCCATCGTTATCCTGGCTCCCGAAGAGGTAAGACATGGATAGATGGTTGTAGGTGGAGCTTGGCTCTTTGAGGCCCTCAATGGTGCTTATTGCAGCCATGGTGCTTAGGTATATTTCGCGGGTTTCTTCCTCGAGCAACGGTGTGTCCAGGGAAGCATTTGATCCCATATCTTGTGTTTGCTCCTCTGCAAGTGAAGTTGATTCGATCACCTCTGCTTCGAGTGGGAATAGGAGCTCGAGATTCGCCTCACACTCGTGGACTAGTCTTGTCACGGGCTCGGTTATGAAGAAAGGTTGGTGGAAAGCAAGACGAGTGAAGGGGATGCTTAGCATTGCCCCGGTTCGTTTATCGTACTTCTTGAGGATCTTGATTAGGCCTAGCGAGAAATGCAAGCAACAATGGAAGTGTCATCAATTTATCATACAAGACTCACACACATAACGACGTTGGTAAGATTCAAATCCGAAGGTTACAAAGCAAGCAACAATGGAAATGGAATCAATTATCATATAAGATTCGCACATAACCGTGTTGGTAAAATTCAAACCCGAAGGTTTCAAAGCAAGCAACAATGAAATGGCATCAATTTATCACATAAGACTCACACAAAACAACGTTGGTAAGATTCAAATCCGAAAGTTAGAAAGCGAGCAACAATGGAAATGGCATCAATTATCATATAAGATTCACACATAACCGTATTTGTGAAATTCAAACCCGAAGGTTACAAAGCAAGCAACAATGGAAATGGCATCAATTTATCATATAAGATTCGCACATAACCGTATAGGTAAAATTCAAACCCGAAGGTTACAAAGCAAGCAACAATGGAAATGGCATCAATTATCATACAAGACTCACACATAACAGCGTTGGTAAGATTCAAACCCGAAGGTTACAAAGCAAGCAACTTAACCACTACATATTCATCAAAGCTTGAAACTCTCTCTGATCATAAATGGAGAATGCTTTACCTACAAAGTTGAGGGAGCTGTAGCTTTTGAGAAGAATCATCTCACCATGGATGACAACCAAGTCTTGGCGTATCTCACTAAATTCAAACTCAATCTCTCTCCTCTTCACTCGATTAATCGTCTCCTTCAGAGCCTGAGATACCAGTATCAGAGAATAAATGAACAAGAACATCTTTCATTTCCCTTTTTCCCCTTGATTCCTTTTCTCTGTTCTTGTTTCTGCAATGTTATACTTTTCTAGGGTTTCAAATTGAAGATTTAGCCATGTTTTACCACATACATAGTCATCAAAGCTTGAAATTACGATCAAACAAGAAGCTACAAAACTCAAATCACAAATTTGGGGGGGGGAATCTACAATTAACGCCCTGAACGAAACAGATGCGAATTACCTGGAAGCGAATGATGAGTTCCTCCTCCTTATTGATGTAGAAATCGTTGAACTTTGAATCTCCCCGGAGAGAGTCGCCACAAACCAAACCTGAAACTCCGGCAGCAGCGGCCGCTGCGGAAGAGCACCGGCGGCCGGCGCGATACTGTTGAGCAGCTTCTTCAAAAGCTTGTACCGCAAATACTTGTCTCTCCATCCCGGTAGGGTTTTCTCCAAGTGATTCGAGAATTCCCTCCCAAATTTCATCCTCCTCTCCAATTATCCAATTTTCTCCTCCGCCTACGGCTTCAATCTTCGGAATCCGGATCAGAAAAGCAGGGTTTCGGAGAGGAATAAAACGTTGCAGAAGAATCCGCTTTACGGAATCTAATCTGATCTCCGGAATTGAAAAGATAAACTTGCTGGCTGCAATTATAGAAGGGTGGATTGACAACGACATTCACTGTGGGGTGGGGGATATTCTTCCTGCAGGCTTTGTAGTCTATTGGTCGAGGAGAAGAAATCAACAAATTCCCAAATTAAGCAGAAAATTAAGGAAGAAAGCAACAAAAAACCCTAGAAATTGTAAAAGAGTTCATGAAATATGATTACAAGAGAATATGCCAAACAATATCACGAATTCAATGATGAGACTATTCCGTCCTAGATTCGATGAGAATGACATTGTTGGGTAATGAGTTCCAAATTGTGACTTGGAGGCCCAATTCATCATGAATCTAACCATAATCCCGCACTATAGAGAAAATTGGATTTTAGTCGTGTGGTGTAACTTATGTTCGTGTTTTTGATCCATAGAGAAAATCTCGACTATTGTCATATAGCAAGGTTACGTTCGTGACTATAGAGAAAATCTCGAGTTCATGTAGTATTTTAGTTTATGTTCGTGTTTTTAATCATAGAGAAAATTTCGAGACATCTTTAACTTTGAAATAATTATGACAGAGTATAGGATGCTCGTTTTAGAAGTTTTCGTAACTTAATCATAGATAATGGAATCATCAAAGATTTAACCCTTTCGAACTTTGTCTATAACTCACTAGAGGCTCGGAAAACAAAGATAAGATGCGTAGGAACGAATTATCCAGCAAATAGAAGAAGGAAAAGAATTGAATAAAGGATCTCCCGAACTTGTGGCGATCTCGGATGTGTTCGATATCAATGGTGACGATTATTTCGATGAATCATTTCTTCCACGAAGAAGATTATAAGAACACTTACTCGAAATCTCACTTATCGGATTCCATTGCGGAAGAATTCGCCATCATGTAAAATGGAAATGTATGTAGTATGGGCCGGAAAACAAAGATAAGATGCGTAGGAACGAATTATCCAGCAAATAGAAGAAGGAAAAGAATTGAATAAAAGGAACTCCCGAACTTGTGGCGATCTCGTATGTGTTCGATATCAATGGTGACGTATTTGAGTCAATCATTCTTGACTTTAAGAAGATTATAAGAACACTTTCGAAATCCCACTTATCGAGATTCCATTGCGGAAGAATTCGCCATCATGTAAAATGGAAATGTATGTAGTATGGGTTCGGATCGTCTTGATCTATAATGTGGTTGCATTCGTTTCTGATCGTATGAACAATAGTCCCTTTTTGTTCCTCCGAACGTCTCGTTGTATTCCGTAACTCAAACAAGTCACGGGTGAATTAGGTATAAAGGAGTTGGAGAACGAAAAAAACAGAGAAATCCACATTAAAGGACACAAACCAGCAAGATTACATTACACGGACCAAAATCGAAATCTTCTCATCGAACTCTATATGTTCTTAACCTAATAGAAGACTTCCAAATCAAATACCACAATCCATACATTATTAATAACTTCTAGTCTCCAAATCAAACACAAAAACGACGTCGGATAACAGAACAGAAGGGAGTAAAAACAGCAGCAGATGAGACGGCCTTATATCATCTCCAGAGCCTGAAGAACGTCGGCCTTCAAGTCTTCGAAATCCTCCACTCCGAAGCTGAATCGAACCAAGTTGTCCAATATACCATATTTAGCCCTCTCTGACTGGGGAAGATCCCTATTTCAAATCAAAATTTATGCAACAGTGGTTCATATCACCACCAACATCGACACAAAACCTAAAAATACTTGGGTTTCACAGTTACATACCAGTAAGACATTATGGCAGGTTGATCAACAATGCTTTCACAACCCCTCCGGAAAGAAGGGGCGATGTATGGAATCTTGAGAATCAATCAATGAATTTTAGCAGTCTTGTGCAGATCACCGTCGACCTAATTTGTTTAAAGTTTAGATGGATGGTTTAAACCAGAGAGACGCAATAGAGGAAATGCTATGGAGTATATTTAAGCACTGACCTCAAAACTAACCACCCCACCAAAACCAGTCATCTGCTTCTTGGCGAGGAGGTCTTCCGGATGACTAGCCAAGCCTGGGTAACTCACTCGCCTAATCTGCAAGTTCATCAACACAAAGCAAATAAAGAACATTGTTTTTTAAACTTAAAGCCATAAAACAATGTGGATCGGCTAGATAAAAACAGCATATCAAAAGGACAGTTACGTCAGCGTAAGAGAGACGAACATGTGTATTTAAAAAGCCCCATCTTAGCAAGAATGGTCATGAAATACTAACTAATATACCCAGAAAAGAACCAGGGCAATATGACAATCGGGAGTAGCAAAACAAGTTCAAAGGTAGGAGAATACTAAACAAACATAGTTAAATAAAACGAGGGAAAGATTATAGATGAAAAATAATGTTTTTAAGCCATTGATTACCTTGGGATGTGCCTCTAAAATCTCGGCCATCCTTTTTGTGCTGTTGTGTTTTGTTGCTGTACACGAAGATGTAGCGTTTTCATGCCTCTGATGATCAGATAAGCAGCATTCTGATTAAGAATAGAAAAGTTAGCCAAATCACTGAATAGATAATCTGATAATGTAACAATTGTAAAAGGCTCAACAGACAAAAGTTAGTGGATCGAAAAGATCAACCAGTGCAACATAATCCGAAGTACAAAACGAATGCACGTTAATCATGAAAAAGGACATGTGATCTATAAAGCAGTGAATTATATCCAGTTAACTCACAGGATTAAAGTGCACCCACCAATAACATGATGCAAGTCGCGAACTATGGAAACCAATTTTGCAGGACCGCTGATTGATCCTCCAAGAACCTGGTGTAGAAGAGTTTGTTTTTGATAATAAGGCATAATGTTTGCAGTACTAACGTTACAGAGTTTATAAAGACAGACAGAACAGAAGCATAATTGCCATACATCATTATGACCCGCTATGTACTTAGTTGCAGAGTGTACAATGAGATCAGCGCCTAGAGCTAAAGTTTTTGGTTAAGAGGGGTTGCAAATGTCCCATCTACGCAAACCAAGGCTCCTTTGGCATGGCAAAGCTTTGAGACTCGCTCAATGTCAACACATCTCAAGAAAGGATTTGTTGGAGATTCCGTAAAGAAAATAGAGACCTGCAAAAGTTTTAGATATAATATTTAGAAGCAATCTAAGAGAAAAGGATATTCCGACTAAATCAATTATACAAGGAAAATTTTCATAAACACCAACATTGTTCTTCTCTAGAGCAGCCTCTAGACCTTCTATATCCGCAGGATCAATGACAGTGGCCTGCATTTTATATCATTGAAGAAAGAAATTAGGCCTCTTGCGTCCAAAATCCGGGGCAGAGAAGGTGAACGTGAATGTTCATCGCACTCATGCAAATAATTAGTCCTGGTCAAAGAAATCAAGAGCTATGATAATTGGATTAGAAAGAACATACACTGATTCCCATTTTGGGAAGAAAATTCTCTATAAATATCCGAGTCTTTCTATAGCAGTCAGTTGTAGTCACCAAGTGCCCACCAGCAGGAACAAGTGCCATCAGCATGACAGTACTAATACACATTCCAGATGCCATCAAAAGTGTTGATTCAGCCCCTTCTAGTGCACTGGTACGTTTTCAAGAAAATGAAATCAAGCCACTTCAGAGCATTATTTCCCATTACATGATACAAGAAAGGAAGGACGATCAAGCTGACCTTATCTTCTCCTCTGCAACAACAGTAGTGTAATTCCCATACCGACCATATTCAAAACTTGTTTGTCGTTTTCCTGTTAAAAGAACAATGGCATCCAGATTTTCATACATCCTCCCACATTATGGTGTAAATCTATTCAAGGAACTCCATGTTTCAAACAGAAATTATTTTCTAAATTATTCCCCAAAAGCAAGGTGATGGGTTGGATTTTAAAAAGAGACTACACAAGCTCTGCTTGGCCCATGACAGAATCATAAAGGAACTGTAGAGGAGCCTAGATTTCAATTAAACTAGGATTTTAACTGAATCGAAATAATCATATTCGGATTCGTAATGGCAAGAAATGTTCCCTGATAATCTAAATAATTAAATATACCTTAAAATCAATGAGGTCAGCAGTCTTCTTGAAGAAGTATGCAGATGTATTAACCACTGGAGTAGTTATTGCATCAGTAACAATGCAGCGGCCCAATCTTTCACCTGGTCATTGTGTAAGAATAGAAGATGATGATTATGACAATGAATATTCCTAATGGTACACAAATATCAGAGACTTTACTGATAAACAAATTGAGGATCATTAAGCAAACCACGCACAGGCACTAAATCGAAGTTTCGATAAATCACAAAATATGAGAGAAACCACCAACTCTATCAACCTCACGAATTATACACCATAACTACAAACCAATCGAATCCCCTGTAATTGAAACAATAAATAGACATGGAACATCGAGCTAAGAAATCCATACAGAACCGGATATGCAATTAATTAATAGGTATAAATAAAGGTAAATCAGATCCGACTATCATCAGCATACCAGCATGAATCGCAACGCTGCCATCCGAATTCAAAAACGGAGCGTATTTAAATTTAGGCACATCCTCTCCGTTACAACACGGATCCTTCGCCGGAAGGACCCCATTCTCAACACCGGTCTCAACCTCGACCAGCGCTGCCGCGGCGGCGGCGGCTGCGTCGACAGCCTTCGCCGCCGGCGGTGGACCGAGGCGCCTTGGTTGTTCGACCAAGAAGCCGCCACGATTTGCGGCGCTGTGGACGCCAATGTGGGCGCAGTTTCTCCGGGACTTGACGCTCAGCTGCCGCACGAAATTCGGCGGAAACTTGGGGATCAGCGACGACAGGCTGCGACGCCGCGGCGGGGCGGAGGACCGCGGGTTTCGATCTCGCGTAGTAGCCGCCGGGCCAGCTGATGGAATCTCCGGGTGCGAGTAATCTGGATCTGAACGGCACTCGAACGACGGTAATACCCTAGCGAAGCTCGAAACCCATCACGCTTAGGTTTGTGAATTAGGAAACTGAAATGAGATTTGCCTATTTTGTGAGGCTAACGAGAGCACACAAATTCTGCTCTCTCTCTCTCTCTCTCTGCTTTCTCTCTCTACGCACTAGGACACACAAATTCTTCTCTCTCTGCACATGAAGCAGGCGGGCCGGGAGTTGGTTGTTCTTTATATAGCCTCCTCCGAGAAAAACTCCAATAGTTGGAGTATTATCTTTTTAAATGAAATAGCCATTTTTAGTAGTAAGATTTAATTTCATTAAATTCACATATATTTTTATTAATTTAAATTGATAATAATCGAAGTTGAGATCAACCATTTTCATTAAATTAGTCCAATTTTATTCCAACACGAATAGTTAAAAACTTCCTAGTTGTGTGTAAAGTAGTTTAAAAAAATAAAGAAGAAGTGGACTATGGGAGGAACTTATCAACTAATTTATTTTAACTTATTATAAAAAAATAAGCTCAAAACGACTTATGAAAATAGATTTGAACATCAAATCTCACTAACAACAATTTCTAAACTATATATATATATATATATATATATATATAAATGTTTATATATCAATGTATCTAAATGCACTCAACTTATTTAACTTAAATGCGTATGACTTAACTACTTATTTAAGTTATTTTTCCAAATTGAACTTAATGGAGGGAGACAACCCCAAAAGAGAAATTGGACTAATGAAGTGAGGGCAATCTACCTCCATCCCGCTATTAGTGACGACATTTTCTAATTAAGACATTCGATATAAAAAGGCAACGTCACAAAGTAGTATAAAGTTATCATCTTTTTTTTTACTTTATCATTTTATCTCTCATACTTTATCATTCACTCTCATTATTATACTTCGTTTTATCTCTCCTACTTTACCATTTCATCTCTATTACTTTTATCATTTACTCTCATTATCTCACTCATCTTTCTCTGCATACTGCTCTCATTATCACACTCATCTCTCTCCTACTTTATTATCGCAAAAGATCGTCGTCCAAAAATGGTGGCCGATTCGGTGCCCACCAATCACGCTCCGTCACGCGTGCATTGGTGGGCCACCTTTTTATAACTTAAATATTTTTTTATTGCTAATATGGCCCACCAATGCACGCGTGGCACGGCGTGATTGGTGGGTCATCGAATGGGACACCAATTTTGGGCCAGAAGATCCGGCTTCCTTTATTATCTACCAATCTCTCCTATTTTATTACATATTCTCTTAATTCTCGTGCCGAAAAGAAAGACACTCATTTATCTCTAAATTTGACATCGAAAGACTCTAAATCGCGTCAAATTCGAAAATTTCAAATTTCGTTTTCCTAATTCATATTTCTGGATCCGCCCATCCCTTTATTTGATTGTGAAATGTCTTGAGCCCACTTCAATTTGTGTGAGTGAACTTAAGATATGATATGCTTGCAACTTGCAAGCTTCCTTACCTTATATTTTATGTGGCTCAACAACCACACCTTTGATAAAAGACAACTTGCACAACCAAAAGTATGTGTATGTGTTTTCTAATAGAAATTCAGACCACTTTTGTCGGTATCATACTAATATAATTTTTATTTTATTTCCTAAGAACAATATAATAATATATAATAAATACCATATGAAAACATTTCTACATGAATTTCTCCAAATCTAATTTGGTGAGGTTATTTCCTAGGAGTATATTTTTGCAGCCCATCAGTGTATTGGGTTAATGCTATGTAAAAGCCCGGCCCAGTAAGAGACTTACAAGCTTCAATTCCGTGCAGAGAAATTCAAAAGCCCAGCCCATAAGATTTACAGCTCAGACCTAACTTTTTTGACAAAATTGACTACACTATTGAGATTTTTGAACAAAAGGGTCAAATGGGCATGATTAAAATATATACTACCCTCCGTCCCATTATTAATGTAAAACTGCTTTTTGGTTATCTCATTATTTATGCCATCTTAAATAAGGAAATAAATGAGTGAAGCCAGTCAATCCTAGCCGAGTGGGTCCATTCCACTTTATCTTTTTGCAGCAATTTACTGTTTGCCTCTGCTTATCTTATATTAAGTGGCCGATGGGACATAAATAATGAGACGGAGGGAATATATTTTTTCTCATAAATAATGGGACAAATAATGGGACGGAGGGAATATATTTATGTCTCATTGGGACTGGGCACGGTAATTAAGATAGTGGAGGTAAATATATAAAGTTGTGGTGTAAAAGTATAAAGGGATGGGGTCCACTTGCTTAGATTGATTGTGGTTCATTCATTTATTTCGCTTATTTGTGCCGAGGCATAAATAATGGGACAATCAAAAAAAGCGAAAGAGATATTAATAATGGGACGGAGGGAGTATATTATTTGGGACAGATGGAGTGTATTATATGTATTACTCCCTTCGACCCATGATTCTTGTAAAAAAAATTTTTGACGCGATATTTTAGAAAAATTGTTATTGTGAATAAAATATTTTTAATAATTTTCCATTTTAAAAAATATTTCAAGAACAATGGAACGTGTCAAAAACGAAAGTGTTACAAGAATTCAACCGTGTGTGTATTTTCTTGGGCATTAAATATGTCATTTATGAAGCCAGGCTGTATGGGAGGTAGGCTAAGGTGAAATATAAATCACAAATTTGTTTTTTGCATAGAGAAATCACATGGCTGTCACTTCATCAAAGGAGGCCAATTTGGTATGACAAACGACTTTAGATGGAGTGTTTTTTATATTTTTTATATGATTGATTTTGTTGGTTATTACAAGTAAACTAACTTTGTTTAGTATGTACCGCAGATAACAATTATGGATTTTGCTTTATCATTAAAAAAAAGACTTAAGTTAATGTATTGAACTCTCTTAAAATTCAAATATATTACTCTCCCGTCCTACTTCACTTGGCTCATTTCTTTTCAGTACGAAGATTAAAAAGAGTGGTTGGTTGTGTGTAGAGGAGTGAGTCTCACAGAGAAAAAGTTGGAATTGGTATAATAATTATCTTCATTTTTAGGAAATGAGACAAATCAAGTAGAACAACCCGAAAAGAAAAGCGAGACAAGTCGAGCGGGACGAAGGGAGTACAAGATAGTACTCCCTTCATCCCACCGAACTTGTCCAGTATTCTTTTTCTAACTGTCATACCGAACTTGTCCAGTTTCTAAAAAAGGAAGTAGGTCCCACACCTTGAACAACTCAAATTAACTCAAAAATATTAATTAATTAAATGGGTTACACACCTCTACCTCACAAACCAATTCTAAATTACTCCTTCCGTCACATTTAACATGACACGTTTTCCTTTTTGGGACGTCTCACTTAAAATGACACGTTTCCTTAAAAGGAAATAACTTTTAAAAATATTACTAAATTATCTTTTATTTTTTTATTTATCTCTCCTACTTGTTCATTTCTTTCTCTTATTTTATCATTTACCCTCTCACAAACTCATTCATCTTCTCTACTTTATCATTTATCCATCTTTCATACTTTATCATCCATTTTCTTAAATCTCGCGCCGAGAAAAACGTGTCGTGTTAAATGGGACGGAGGAAATATTAATTAATGTATGAGTTCCACACCTTATTCAATATACACCAACTATCCTAAATTACCGCGTCGAAAATAAAATAGACAAGATCGGTGGGACAGAGGGAGTACTATATATCAAAGTTAAATGCATAATCTAATAACAAAAAAGGTGAGGGGACCTTATAGCCATTTGTCACATTTTAGTAAGGAATTGTTTTTTCTAATGAAAGGAAAAATAAAAACAGCCTTTTGACTTTGGATTTGTCTTTCACAATTACAGAATACAGCCTACCCTAAATATACAGTTAATGGTTAGTATTTATATACACACATATGCCCTGCTCTTCATTTATTAATTTCCTTTTTCGAATTTCCTAGAAAAGAAAAAGCTTTTTTTTTTTTTTTAAATTATTTGTTTTTAATTATTGTATTGTAATCAGAATAATAATGTCCTCAAATATTTTGATTAGGAATCATGCTCGTGCGCCATCACTTATATGTCGTATTACTTTCGTCACCAACAAGAAACGTGTATCGACAACTGCATAAATAATATAAACGTGTTTAATTATGAATTTATGATATGTCCAAGAATTAGTAGCATGAAACCAAACTTATTAAAGCCATGATAGCTAATTAGGGTTTCTTTGCTTGACATATTGATCCGGACAGTCTACATGAGAGGATTGTTGTCTCATGCGAGACAATTATATTATTGTTGGAAAAGATATTAATGTTGATTATGATTTCTTAATAACGACACCGCTACCAAATTATATATATATATATATATATATCGATAAAGTAATATTCGATAGAATATTAATTTCGTTTAGATAATAATTTCTTTCAATCCTGATATGGATCAATGAACTATAATAATATTTGATAAAGTAATAACCTCTTTAAATGAATATTTTTTCACAGTTCCAAAGTTATTATTTTATCGAGGTTTAACTGTATAGATAAATAATTAATGAATTATATTTTGAAGGGCATTTTTTCGTTGGGTATAAATATACCGTACTAATGTATTAATTTCGTGGACCCCATTTGATTTATTGCTAAATAGTATTGATTTGATTGATAAGATATAAGTAATCGATTACATAAATCATCTAAATGTGTCACTTATATAAATAATAATATGTGGTGCATGCTAAACAATTAATAATATGTAATTATTAATTATTGTAATGATAGGGTTTCAAATTGTGGGATGTAGTGAGACAAATTTAAACTCGAAACTACTAATATGTGAAATGTCTCGATTAAGATATATAGGGCTTGAAATTATTATATCAATTGGAGTTTGATTATATTTAAATGTAACAATATGAATTATGAATAATGCATGCCAATTATCTCTAGTTAATTTTTTATAGCTATCTGTATTTTTGTAGAATCGAGAAATATCTCTGAATGTTGAAATTAAGGGAAAAAGATTGATTCTTCAAAATATTGGCGAATGTGAAGGCGAAGCATTCACCAAATTAAGAATACTGTTCCAATAATTCTTATCTTCGTAACTATCACCACCACCTACGCCGCCGCTTCCGCCGTCCTCATCCAAATCTCCGCCATCGTTCGAGAATCTCTGATCACCGGAAGAACCACTCAGCAGAAGATCCGTAAATTTCTCCACGAAACTCCCTCTCGGCACATTTTCCGAACCCCAAGCCGCCGGCAACGCCGCCGCCGCCGTACTATCGCCGTACTCCGCCGCATGCCTCCACTCCTCCTCCCTTTCCGCCTTCATGAGACCGGAAGATCCCTCCCCCACCACCGCCGACGCGAGCGTCGACGTCGGAGATTCCATCTCCCCCACTCCCGCCACCGCTACGCCGCCGCTAGCTCCAGCCGCCGCCTCGCTCGTGATCCCACTCAACCCGCCGTTCCACGCCTTGTGGAGCAGGCTCGAAGCCGACCCGAGACCTGAGCCGGAGCGGAGCTTGGACTGTCGGACCAGCCGAGCCTCGGCTTCGAGGCGAGCGCTCTCCCCACTGCGCCATGTGGCTGAGATTGGCGGCGCTTTTCGATTGGCCGTCGCCGGACAAAAGGGCGTCGTTTTGCGGTTTATGGGTCACCGGATCAATCCCCATTTTGGCCAACCGTTTCTTGAGATGAGTATTCCAGTAATTCTTGATTTCGTTGTCAGTTCGTTTCGGCAGATGGGTGGCGATGGCCGACCACCTGAAGGAAAAGACAAAACGACGCCGTTGGGTCGTGATCATCATTGTAAAATAATCCTACAAGAACAAGGATTTTTGTTTGGACTAGGATTAACACATTTTCCTATGTACAAGGCAAGAAACATACAAATTTGAGGCAAGCTTCTGCAAATTCGGTTGCAAGAGCTAATGAAAATGCATGGATATATATATAATTATACTAGACGTATTTATCGTAAACTTTCGATTTTGGTTCTGTAATATCGTCTACATAATTAAATTTTTGTCTTATAACATAATTGAGCCTTTTTTCCCCTTATAACATAATCGATTTTGGTTCTGTAATATCGTCTACATAATTAAACTTTCATTACATTTATTATAGCTGCAAAGGCATAAATAGCCACGACAAAAGCAAGTTACCAAACCAAGTAAAGATGTCAACAACACATTCTTGCAAAAACAAAGTAGAGATGCAGGCAAAATTAAACCTTAAAACAGTGTATGGCAGCAGTAAGAAAGAATGACAAGAAGAAGCAAGAACAATTAATATTAAAGTAGAAGTACAATATTTATTAATTTATTTTTTTTAATTCTTACCTATTTCCCAAAAGTGCATGCAGTTGAATAATTGTTTGCTCCTCCTGCAAACTAAATTTCCCTCTTTTAATATCCGGCCTCAAATAGTTTGTCCACCTCAATCTACAACTCTTCCCACATCTTTGAAGCCCTACACACAATTTATCAAAAAATGTTTAAAAAAATAAATAAATAAAACCCTAATTGAATAAATAGATAATGTAATAATAATAATATTCACCAGCTTTTGCAGGTAAGGCCCTCCAACTACCATGGCCATTTTCTTCTACATAAGCCAAAAGCTTCTGATCTTCCTCCGGCGTCCACGGCCCCTTCTTCATGCCAATTTTATCGCAGCACGGAGTCCGGCCCATTGATGAAATGAAATACGAGATGAGATGATTGAGGAGAGAGAGAGAGAGAGAGAGAGAGAGTGAGAGGAAAAGGTCAGCGGATAGAGATGGGATGATGGTGGTATTTAAATTTTTTGCTTGTGATGTTTGAAGAGGGTATGTGGAAATGACGGAAATGCCCTTTTGACCTAGCTAGCAATTTAGGGAAGAAATTTATGGAGTTCTTCTTATCCAGCTACTAAAAGCTTAAATAACCTCGGCATCATTTATTGAGTATGGTGGTGTGATTTATTTTGGATTGTCTATTCAAGTATGTGATTGTGTTAGGCAAGTTGGGGTTGTCTTGTTGTAGCCTTTGAAAAAACGACGGACTTCGTCTCTAAGGGTTTCACCATTACGGTATAAAAGATTTTAGGGCGATAATATAGAGCACTTTATAAGTACAGTATAGCTCCGCCACTGATTACAACGTTTCACAAAGAGCCAGGGACGAATTCATAATAACTAGCCGTTTTGGAACTACTCGATGAATTTAATAGGCCCTAATCAAATGATTATAGATCGAACCTATCCATTTTTTACAATACGATAGTTTGTTGATCACGACCTAGCTATAACTCCGTCTTTTTTGGGGAGTAAATATCAACAATGAAGTTGTAATAATAATTATGTAAGTATATTTATCTATTACATAAAAAGTGTGACACGTAGAGATATTCAGATAGAAATTTTTTGATTTTCTATACACAGTTAAACCTCGATAAAGTAATATTCGATGGAGTGATAATTTCGCTTAGATAATAATTTCTTCCGATCCCAATATAGGTTAATGCATTAAAATAATATTCGATAAAGTAATAACATCGTTATTTGAATATTTTCTTCCGGTCCCAAGATTATTAATTTATCGAGGTTTAACTGTAATGTGTAATTGTATAAATACAAGTCCAATAATTGACCATGATTGGGTCTTAGTAGTGAATACCCCTAAAAGAAACAAATGCATGCATTTATGTGAACGGCGATTAATAGTTAGTAAATAATTGAGAGACTATAATTTATTTATTTTTTCTATTTGAAATGACTAAAATTCCACCGCATACACTATATTTTTCTTACTGCTCTGCATCTACGACAAGGGTAAATTCGTCACTGTCCGTTAATCGGATTAGTAAACGGTAAGAATGAATTATTTAAATAAATATTTTCGTAATACATGTGTATTAAATTATATAATAATAAAGTATTTTTAACTTTTAAGGATATATAGTACTCCCTCCGCCCCTAGGGCGGATCTAGGATTACGAGGAAAAGGGGGTAAAATTTGAAAATTCGATTGAAAAGATGATGAAATATAAATTTTGATGGGGCGAAATACAAAAAAAATCGAAAATCACACATAATAAATCGAGTTTCGACATGAATCGGAGGGACGGACGCCGCCGGGCGCCCTCCTTTGCATCCGCCCCTGTCCGTCCCGCTTTACTTGTCGTGTTTTGCTTTTTAGATTGTTCTATTTAACTTGTTTTGTTCCTAAAAACGAAAATAATTACTACACAACCTTTCACTTTTTCTTTGTGAGACCTACTTTTTTACACAACCACCCATTTAATTACACTCAACCACCCACTCATCTTTCCTTAACGAAAAGAAACAAGACAAGTCCGACGGGACGGAGAGAACAGTAAAAAAATGCTACACGCCGACCAAGGGTTATTTTTGGAAATATAAGAAATGGAATTTACTTTAGTGGGGCCAATTGGCTCGCGATGGTAAATATAGAAATAGAAACCAAATTGATTTGGTAGAAAAGGAAAAGAGAATGTGGGCCCCGAAACAAAGAAAAGAAGTGTATTGAATGGTAGGAGTGAATAAATTTGATTTTGATACCAAAATAATGTGGCTTTATTTAGATTTTTGAACATGTATTATGATCTTTTCCATTTTTATCTTATAATCTGGAATATTTTTCGTTTTTGGTTATATTTTACGCTTTTATTTTCCGTCGATTAATATATTTTCGAACATTAGCATGCATCCACACATTTATCAATCTACACCAACTTTCTTAAATTACCGCGCTGAAGAGAAAGTGGACAAGTTCGGTGGGACGGAGGGAGTATTTTTTTGTAGTTTAGAAAATTATGGTGCTTTATGCATAAAAAATATCTTAATATATGTTTAAAAAAATTATGTAACTAAACAATTTAACAGCTTTATTTTGAAAAAGCTAATAAAAAATACATTTTACGAATATTAAAAAAAAATTATGCGGTCAAACTCTTGCGAACACATCCTCCTTTCGAAAGGGAGCCGAAAGCATAAATTAAATGGAAGGCCCAGAAATTAAATTACAAATTGTTTTTAATTAGAAAGGACCAAATGGGCCATACCCTCCTTAAATGCAAATGTCAGGCCCAGCAATTTGTATGGTCCAAATATATAATGATTTTATAATTATTTCGAATAAAAAAAAATTGTCTGAACATGTCCACGTGGAAATTGTTCAATTTTTATTTTTTTTGATAAATTATTATACATGCTTTATTTAAGGGATTCATAATTTTAAATATAATTAATGATTCTTTTTAAAATTTGATCGAAAAAAAAGTGTAGAACTTTAATGAAAAAGAAGTAATATCTTCCAAGAATTTTTTCTTAATTATAAATTATATTCACGTATATATTTTATATGCAATAACTACATTGATTTGCAATGTTTTTAGACATTTTATGCTCTGACAAAAACTTTATTGATTTCTTTCTACGCAATTAATTTAATTTAATTAAGAAAAAGTGGGGATAGAAATTAAATGAGAAGTCCGATTCACGATAGAGATGTTTCTTGTTTGGATTCTAGCAAGAGAGGTTAAAATTAGGTAGCACGGGAGTCAACTTAAATAGCCGACTTCAATAATATTGCTCCCCCTTCCGCTTCCCGCTATTACTTTCTATTTTTTTAAAAATTAAGATTATTTTTTTAAATATAATATAAAAAAAAATTAATTATCTCAATTATGCCTGCAAAAATTTGGATAAATTATCATTTCTTCTACCAATCATTTCTCAAAAATTGTGATCATTTCTTAATATAATTAAAACTCATAAAATACACACTTAAATAAACTTTCTTAATCTTCGTGCCGAAACCAAAGGGAACAGTAATAGCGGGACGGAGTGAGTATTACTTTGAAAAAAATTAGGACATATGTTTAGCACATATGCTTATGCTTTTAGACTTAAAATAAAGTCGAGAATAAAGGCTGAAGTCTTGTTTGGTCAATGGTGTTTTTTTAATGCAAAAACGAAAAAAATGGAAATCAATTTATAAAAATATTTGCAAAACTGTTTTCTCTAAAATGAAGCTTTTTTTTTTCTAATATTGCAAAAACTAAAAAATTTTGCTTAACAACAACTTTAAACATAAACAACTAAAAATTGTTTAAAAAGCTCTTCCAAACACTACCTTAGTATATCTAATGGGACTAACAACTTTCTATTATGTTACACACAATAAACATTTTTTTTAAAATTCGTATCGAATAAAAATGAGATCAATAAATTAAGATGAAGGGAGTATATATGTAAAAATATGTAAGGGACATCACCACGTGTTTATAGTTAAATGAATTAAATGGGTGTCTATTAAGGTTGGCTACAAAATAAATTTTCTTGACACGTGTGCTTCATAAGGTACAAAATAATTATCATTATTTGATAAAATTATTAGAGTTGGGCTTTTATCCTAGGCCTTTGATTGGGCCTCATTTGAGAGGAAACGGCCCAAAAGGCCCATTTGAGAGAGAGAGAGAGAGAGAGAGTGAGTTAAGAGGAAAAGTGAAGACAAATCCAAGAATAGTTGTTTTAAGGAGGAGATATAAAACGTGGGATGTTATGCCGGTTTCTTCTTCTTTATCTCCACCAAAAATGATAAAATCATGTGTAATTAATTATATAAATAATTAAATACTATGAGATTTATGATATAACTCAGGGCCTATCAAAGAATATGAATCCGAGGCGAAAACTAGCAAATTCGAGATAGAGGAGACAAAATCAACAATTTTAATAGAAAAAAATAATATTTTTATACGAAATTAAAATTGGACACGTTTAAGGGAAGGATGATAAGATGTGTAGTGGTTATAATATAATCACTCGTTTTAAACTAATACGATTGGGAGTCACTGATGAAATTCGAATTTACGATACTTGATTACAAGACAACCATAGTTTTATAGTGGGCCTTCCCATAGCAAAGGCCTATTGTAATAATGTATGAAGCCCAATACGGCTAGCTCTAGATGCATGTAGCCGGGAGAGGATCCTCTACCCCAATAGGTGGACCACTACATGTCCCACCAATAAAGTGAGTACATGTGTCGTGTGGTGATAACTTGATGGCCCACCAATGCACGCGTGGCAGAGCGTGATTGGTGGACCACCAAGTGGTCTACCAAATAATGGGATAGAGGATCCTTAGTCATGTAGCCCCTAAATTACAAAAATTAAAATATTACTTCAATTATTTTTTTTTTGTCTAATATTTTAAAACTTTATATTTTGCTACGGAGAATTCTACTCTAAACCAATATTGAAATTTACATGATAATTTACTTAAGCAGATTATCGATATTAGATAACGTAGTTTATCCTAAACCACAAGGTCTTTATACGATATTAAATAAGTTATTCTTTTTTCACTTTATCATTAAATCACAACACAAAACAGCAATGAAAAAAGAAAATAAAAGGGGAGTGAGGAGGGGTGGGTAGTAATCCTAAAATCGAACATATTCGCAAAGAATAATACGTTATTATATAAAGAAAAATCGTAAAGTAACTCGTTATATAACCTATCACCATACATAATGGCCTCTTGCAAGTCATCACCGTTCTAGCATGAGACGGATCAGGAATAGACGTAGCCAATAATAACTCGCCGGTTCCATAAACCAAACTCCTTACATCCTTAACCGGCAAGTCATCCTTGGCTACATCTTCTAACCTAATCACCTCATGCAAGAACTTAGATGAAACAAAACCTCCACCAATCCAAACACCCCTCTCTCTCTCTCTCTCTCTCTCTCCCCCTCTCTCTCTCTCTCCCCAAAAGGAGAAACCCAACATTCCCAAATGGTTGGGAAAGCCAAGCAAGCATTGCTCAAGAAGGGAAGCCTATACTGTAAATAAATAAGAAGCCCATTGGAGGAAATTTCTTCCTCTCTAGTCTTTGAAGATGGTTAATAAATGGGGTTAACTTTTTCATAAATAAGGCAGCAGGCTTTGTGCAGAATGGTGGTTCTTAAACAGTGGTGATTGGGTAAAGAAGGGTCATCATTCTGCAGTGAGTTGATAGTGTAAGATATGACAGTCTAAGCCTAGCAACCATATTATATTCAGACAATCCAATTGCATATAATATAATATCTATGTCTGAATTTTGCCCCTACATTTGTGGCTAGATAGAGATTGGTTCAGCCTTGCAGTGGAGGACTTTTGCGCCTTTGACCAGTTTATTAATAGCGGCTTTCTTTTCGACACGGGAATTAAGAGAATATGTAATAAAGTACTTCATTCATATCGCTATTACTGTCCCCTTTAGTTTCGACACGAAGATTAAAAAATTTTGTTTAAATGTATATTTTATAAATTTTAATTATATTAAGAAATTAGGAAATAATTGGTATAGGAAATGTGAATTTATCCAAATTTTTGCAGCCAATTGAGGCAATCAATTTTTTTTTTCTGTTTTTTTTTTTTTCATATAATATTTTAAAAAATAATCTTAAATTTTCAAAAAGTTAAGTCATAAATTTCCGAATTCGGAGTGGAACAAAAATAGTGTGAGAGATAGATTTTTGAAGAGAGAGTATGATAATGTGAGGATGAGTATTAAGTAGGAGTGGTCCACTTCATTTTTTGTTTAAGAAAGTAATTTTTGCTATTTTAGGAAAGAAGGACAAGTAGTGGGACAACCCTCTTAGGAAAGTAAGACGAGAATAGCGGGGACGGAAGGACAATAATAAAGTAGGAAAAATAGATGAGTGTGATAATAAGAAAGTAGTGGAGAGAAGATGGGTGATATAATGAGAGTAAAATAATAAAATAATATAGATGAAATTATAAAGTGAGAGAAAGAGAAAATAAGTATAATAATGAAAGTGGAGGATAAAGTAAAATAGATAAAATGATAAAGTATGAAAGAGATGATAATTTTTTACTAATTTGAAACGTTATGCCACTTATCATGGAACGTCCGAATTAGGAAAGGTCGTCACTAATAGCGGAGGAGGTAGTATTTCCTTTGAATTCTATATGTTCGTATAAAAATGAATTATATGTACCACATTTATATATCTTTATGTAACCATACAGTAAATGTATTGAATTGACATGTGACATTAGAAAGTCGTGGTGTTTCGATGATTTTGAATAACACTATTCTATGATTCAACTTCTCTCCTCTCCGAATTACTCCTCCGGTCCCATTATTAATGACCACCTTTCCTAATTCGAATGTCCCGCTAATAGTGGCGACTTCCCAAATTGATAAAAAAATAATCACTCTCTTTTCTACTTTATCATCTTATCTCTCCTACTTTATCATCTACTTTCATTATTATACTCATTTCTCTCTCCTACTTTATCATCTTCTCTCTCCTACACTCTCATTATCACACTCATCTCTCTCTCCTACTTTATTATCTACCCATCTCTCATATTTTATTACATATTCTCTTAATTCCCGTGCCGAAAAGAAAGACGCCACTAATAATGGGACGGAGGGAGTACAACTTTAGAGAAGAAAAAATTCAATTTTAGTCGTGTAACATGATCTATGTCCGAACATAGATCAATTTTTGTTCTATGAAAACTATGTGTAACGGTGTGTTAGTGTTAACACGAATAAATCACTGATAATTATACAACAAAAAGAGGTATGTACAGTACACTTTGGCGAAGGAAAAAAAAAAGGATAAAAACACATTACGGAACCAAAATCGAATTTTCTTAGCTATTTTATTGGCACCTTTCCCTGTTTCCCTTTTTCTCATTTCTATATAAATCTGAAATACTTGTCTAAAAGAATCAAATGTTGACTTAATACACTATTAATCTATAACCACTACATTAACTTAACCAAATTGACAAATTTACAAAATATGATGTTTCAAGACATGACTACATATGCAAGTATTAATACCAAACCCTACACATACAAGCATCAAACTACAAATGATTCACAAGTTCATATCAAACTCTCATGTGCTGGATGAGTGAATTCCTGCTAATGTAGTCAGTCAAGTAGTAAATTCTTCGGATATGAAAGAAGAGTGAGTTTGCGATCCCTCAATAGTAGAGCTAGTTCCGTTCTCTTCGATATTAGTATAAGGTCTCGCAAGAGACAGTCACATTACAAGCTATTCGTAGAAGTGGTATACTATGTGGCATACAATGCTAAGATACAAGGATCACATAATATGCACCAACATGATTTGTCTACAAGTTAGAGCATCTAAAAGATTGCACATTATGCACATGCATGCATGACTTATGCAGATTTTCAGTAGGGAAAATGCAGATCAGTTAGTTTACGACGAATTATACGGATTAGCAGCACTATCAGAGAAGATCAATTAGCTTGAAAAGGTTAAAGAAAACTCACAATAGTCGAGGAATTACCGAGAGTCATCACAGCCATCTGCCATCTGCGAAACTAAAAACAACATAATATTCAAGTATCAAGATCTCATCAACATAAAAGCAATAAATTGCAGTGACAAGATACCGATAGTAAGTAGCATGGTGTGAACCTGCCGGAAAAGCCAGGGACGGTTTCCTATTACGGTTGGTTCCACAAGCACACCATTGATAGTAACTCTACAAATAGCCAAATTCCAGCGAGAGTTACACTTTCGTTCACTCTTAGAGGTCCGACACATCACCAGAGAATCGACTAAATGCTGGCAAGTTCCAACAAACCATGTTCTCAACCTGTTCACTTCCTTCATTATAAGAGAAATCCTCAGCCCACAGTATAACTTATTACTTCTGGTACTGACATCTTGAGAAAAATAATGATCAAACCAACACTACCATAAAGATTCACTGCTGTTGTGTGATCGCGGGAAACAAATAAAGATGCTAAATCATAGATTATGAATCAAGCTGAAACAAAAAGCTATGAAGATTGTCTAAACAAAGCTTTATAGATCAGATTCATCACCAAAATGACATTTGAAAGAAACTGCAGGTACTACGGATAGTGTAAGATAAATAAAAGATGAACATCCACACTCCACCGTATAGCAACGTCATACTAAATAAAAGACATAATAACACGAGTACAAAGCTGAGAACTATTGATAAAGTCAAATCTGATACATATGTTGGAGTAGTGAAATGGGCAAGGGCAGCAGGTTCTTGGGAGCACTACATAAATTGCTTGGTCATAGATGGTATCGGGAAGGCATTTTCAATGGGTAAAAGTCTTCAGATATCGGTCCTCCTAAAGGAAAGAGCATCAAGGTGGGCCATCAGTTTTTCCAAATCATGTATCATCTGGTCTTCTGGTTTAGGCAAGTGGGCTTCATCAAACTAGGCGAGAGACTCACTTCAGGGCCTCAGTTATCTCAGCTGTTACGTTGGGAAGGGAAAGGAAACAGAGGTAAAACAAGACCATCAGTCATCTTGGGACATAGGCATGGAAATTGCAGAAAATTGTTAAAATTTAGTATTACCTGGCACTAGCAAGAAAAGCAGAAAAATACTTGTTGGGAGCTATGGATTGAACAGAAGGGAAAACATAAAATATAAAACTTATGGTCTACCTGTATTTGATAATTTGATCTAGTAGTCATAGTTCCTCCCACGTGAAGAAGTATTACGCCCTGACGACCTGCTGAAGTAAGGCTGATAATAAGGGACGGGCATAATTCTTACACCTCGTCTAAAGTATAAGATAAGCAGACAAGTGAGTTTCTCCCATGAGGTGAGGACAACAACTACTGAGTATCTCTAGGAAGATTAGAATCTCATTGAAAAGAATTAAGTGCCTAAAGGTCAAGCAGGTCCATAGGTCAACCTATCACTTTGCGTTCATCTTGATTATGGAGAAATGAGTCAACCACGCATTTCTCCTGAAGCACACATAATAATCAAATTAAACAATAAAGCTAAAGGAGTCTTACCCAGAACCGACAGAACGCCCAGATGAATAGCTCCCATAAGCACCATATGGAGAGCTTGCAGTACCACTCTGAAAATGACAAGAATTATATCATACCTAAAGACAAATTTACAGATAAAGCTGTATTTTCTCTCTTCATATTTGATTATACCTGAAGACCACCATAACCACCATAGGCATCCACAGGAGGCAGATCACCCGAAGCACCGTATCCACCAGAGTAGGAATAACCTCCACGGCCTCGGCTCTTCGAATCTCTACTTTCATATTTCATACTCTCTGGCCCATCTGCTGGCATTGGAAGATATGGGAGGACGGGAAGAAATGTAGAGATAGCACCCTCCTTTTCAAACAGATTAGCCCTCAAGCGGGAAGTTACTTGTACGAGAGCTTCCTTTGCAATATCAAGATCTCCCGATATCTATTAAGTAAAACAAAACATCATTGCTAGCTCACTATGATCTTTTAACCTTAAAAGAATTACCTCCATTTAGATTACTAAAATTTAATATCCCTCTTTGCTCTCTTCCTTTGTCATAATACTTCAGATTTGTGCAGAAATTTTAAATTAAAACTTAAAATGCAAGCGTATCTACTTCAAGAAGCACCCCTTAATAGAAATTAAACAGGTTTTAATACACTTACGGAAAAGCAGCCACCAAAAAAGACCTACGCAAATAATAGATAGAGAAGTAGTTTCTTTCTTTACCTGCACCATTTCATCATCTTCAGAAGCAACTTTAGGGAGGTTTTCTTTTGACAGTATACGAATATTAGCCTTGGTGACTCTCCTGATTTCTGATATTATAGACCCTCCTTTCCCAATAAGACATCCAATCCGAGAAGTATGAACAAGTAATCGTGTAGTAAATGAAACGAGACCAGAGTCTCTTTCAACTTTCTCGCTGCACCTCGGTTGCAGGCGCACAGCTGCATCAATCACTGGAGAGAAGGTATCTTCAAAAATCTGATAAAAGATACAGTGAGTTTCTCCGAAGAAGATGAGATTACAGGGTTATGCAATGGAACAAAATCTAGTTTTCTACCTCTTTTTGCAGATATGGCTATCACACAATCATCTGCCTCAGAGACTGAACTATCAACTTTGATACTTGCCCTAGAATCTTGCCTTATTTGGTTAATTATCATCCCACCCTTACCAATGACACCTCCAATATTAGCAGTTGGGCACACCAAATGAAGTGAAAATTCTTTGGGAGATGATTCATTCCTCGGAGCTGAGTAGAGAGACCCGAGACCAGTCTGCACTCTCGCCTTTGTATCCACCATAGTGCCCCACTAGGTGTGTTAATCCCATGATTGGACCACCAGCTGCAGCCCCCAAAACTGAACTATTAGAAGAGTAGACAGGAGGAACAGATGAAGAGAGCATATGCTGGTTTCGAGATGGGTTATCGTTAAGACGAGATGCAATCTGATAAAGAGCTTTCTTCACCACAGAAGCATCACCAGATATCTGAGCAAGCAGCAGACAAAGAAATGGTACAATGTCAAGTTTGGAAATAAGGTCAAGTAAATACTTCCTGAATATTAAAAAGAAATTAAAACAGAAAAATTGATACAACTATAACTAATCAGATAAGAAACATATAAATCCGACTCTAATACAAACTATGACACCAAGCCTCTAGAAGTGCAAAGGAACTGACAAAATGAAATGCGGTTCTATAATGACGGAACAACATCCTCCTAAATAGCTATGGTACAACCAACTGAAAGCGATTTACAGACTGGTTTATATAAGGACAGGAAATATAGCAGAATAAAGGCTTCCCACAATACCTGCACAAGCTCATCCGAACTCAATGCGCATGTTGGCAAATGGTCATCCTTAACAATGCGAACCTGCGCCCCAGTTTCACTACGAATGTTTTGAACTATCTGCCCACCCTTTCCAATAATACACCCAATCTGATCAGATGGTACTAGTAGTCTGACAGTAACGTGGGGCCCATCTTCTGAGTCCTCTGCAGCAGAATCATCAGCAACAATTCTATCATGCACCTTAAAAGGGCATCTTGAGCAGGGCAGACGCGGCCATCAATCCCTTCCAAATCATTGGTTTCCTCGCTAGCACTATAAATAGTAATAACACGCTCTTCGCATCCCGGCACAGATTCGCCAATTCGGATTTTGGATTTTGTTTCTAGTCTCAGCTGTTTGACAATCTCCCCACCCCTTCCGATAATACTTCCAATCTTCTTTCCAGGACACAAGTAGCGATATACCGTATCATCAGATCCAATAGAGAAAGATTCTTTATCACCTCCGGAATTTCGCCTTTTGTTACCCCGCTTGCAGGGTAATCAGACTGCGAATGCGGTCGCTTGCCATAGTTACTCCGTTGACCAGCCATTCTAGATAATGAATAGTAGCAATGTGTAAGAAGATGATGTATAGTATAGTAGCTAACAAGAAGACTTTAATCACCAAAACCAATGTCTATTGAATCGTTATTCGACAAACAGATCGTACTAAGAAGTAAGAATCCCTAAAAAGAATCTCGATGTCAATTAATCAATATCTTCTCTTAGCCATGAACTAAAAAAACACGTGAAGAATTAACGTAGCAAGATCCAAATCATCAAGTAGCAGAGCGTAGGCATCACAACCAGTTTATCACAAATCAATAACACAATTACTTTTAGCAAAAAATTGATCTAACAATAAAATATGCTTCTCATATGCGAAACATCAAACAGATAATAGAATCATCGGAGAAAACTGAGAAAATACGAGCAACTAATTTTACCTCGGGGAAAATTCGCGAGTAGAATTCGAGGGAAGGAAGAGCGAGAGAGATGTAGATAGATAAATTAAAAAGTAGGGCGTATGTGCAGGTTGATTGCGGTAATATAATAAATATCTAGGGTTTGTAAAATTCGCCTCTTTCGAATCTATTTAATCGATAAAGTTTATTTACTTAGATTTAGTATTTAATAATTTTTGTAATTCAATGAAATTGTGTGTAAATTGAATTTCTAATAGTAAATACTATCTTGCCAAAAAAAAATAGATTTTTCGACCAGATAATCTAGGAAAGTTAATTTTAGTTGCGTAAGGGGGCGAGACTCGTATAATTAGTTAATTATTTGAAATTGATTTGTGATGTATGTATATGAGACTCATTCAATTAATTAAGCTTTTTTTTAATTGTTTTGAATCGGCAAAGATGTGGGATCTACCTCCTTTTACGAGAAAGATACTCCCTCTGTTTCGTAGAAAGTGCCTTATTTTACATGGGCGGAGATTAAGAAACTTATATTGTGTGGTGTGTTGTTTGACTTTTTGGGTTGTTAATTTTTGGTCTACACATTGTTTGCTTTTCTTTAGAAATACGACACTTTCTATGGGATGACCAAAAAGAAAAACAAGACACTTACTATGGGACGGAAAAGAGTACTAATTAGCCAAATATTTTTAAATCACAAAGACTTCGCATGTCAATGCGTTATACTTTCCATTGTATGTCACACTTTTATAAAGTGTTGATATTTGACATATGTGGCCACCATAATTGGTTTTGATTTGATTATTTAATTAAAATATATTTCACATGTCAAATATTTTATAGAGGTGATATAAAAGAGAGTATAATTGTGGAACCCCAAAGTCCATCCGCTTTTAAATTTAAGTGACAATGTCACTATTATGAAGCACTAAAATAGTTATTTTGGATAAAATAATAATAATAATAATAATAATAATAATAATAATAATAATAATAATAATAATAATAATCTTTCACAATATAGTTGAATTAAGGGGACATTTGGTAAGACGATTTTAGAATCAGAAATTGGTATGAATGTAAAATGATTAAAGTCTAATGGAATTAAGATTTTCGAATCATAAGTTAAAAATTGTGATTTTATTATTTATCTATTAAAAAAATATTTTTTAATTTAACTTTATTATTTATTCACGAAAGTAGTAATTTTATTTGTACTTATATTTTTAGTAAAATATTATTTTGGAAATTGTCTCTAAAATGATAAATAAAAAATAAAATATATCGGTTCAAAAAGGTAGCCACGAAAACCGGCAATCCACAATCCCCAATTATCAAGAACACCTAGAATTCCAATAAACCCCAATCGGCGGGTGTTCAGCAGCGATGTCAACGTCGGGCCAGCCGCAGTTCCGGTACACGCAGACGCCGTCGAAGGTCCTCCACCTCCGGAATCTTCCATGGGAGTGCATCGAAGAGGAGCTCGTCGAGCTGTGCAAACCCTTCGGCAAGATCGTCAACACCAAGTGCAACGTCGGGGCTAATCGGAACCAAGCCTTTGTTGAATTCGTATGCTCCTTTCTTATTTGTTTCGGATATAGCTTGATCACTTGCCATCATCATTTGCTTTTCCTGAGCCACGCATCGCATGTTTTCTCTTCACATGATATGATAATTGCCGACGTGTTATAGTAGACCTCATTGGAGGGAAGAGATCACGTATGATATAATTTACTAGGGCAGGTCTAAATTACCAAAAGAATTATTCATCAGAATGTTATTGATTAACTGGAAATCCTTCCAGTGAAGAACAACATATATGTTGGATTTATAGTTTTTTTTCTGTGAAAAGAGTTCCAATAACATTAAATGCAGGAGAAATGATAATAGAAGTTAATGATTAACATTGTAGTAGTCACTAATCACAACGTTGAGTAATGTAAATCACATTTTCTAAGGAAAAGTAATAGACAGTTAATTGCTTAGCTCCTATGCAGCTTCTTGTAATGTAGAGGGTTTTATACTATTTTTATTTCTATGCATAAACAAACAATTACTCTTTCTTTTTCCAATATATCAGCCTAGGGAAGCCACCAATTGCCAAATTATAGGAATTAATTGAGATTCTTCAACAAGTTACAATGAACTGAAATTATTTATTTTATTTATGAACATATGGCAAGGGAGAGGAAGTTTGGTTGATTAAGCAACAAAGAGTCTCAGTGTGTTAAGATTGCAGTTTATTATATGGAAGCTCTGGATAATTGAATATTTGCATTTTTCCCTTATTGCAGCCTGATTTAAACCAGGCAATCAATATGGTTACATACTATGCATCCTCTTCAGAGCCTGCACAGATCCGTGGCAAAACTGTGTACATTCAGTACTCAAACAGGCATGAGATAGTCAACAACAAGAGTCCTGGGGATGTCCCAGGAAATGTTTTGCTTGTGACCATTGAGGGCGTTGAAGCTGGTGATGTCAGCATTGATGTTATTCACTTGGTAATGCATTTTTATTTATTTATCTGTAGATGGTAATTTCATGAATTGTTTCTTTGTGCATTAAGTTATCATATTCTGAATAGTTAGTGTTTTATTGTTCTTTTATTTCGATTATGGAAATCTATAACTTGGACCCTTGATTATGTAATTTCCTTAGTTACTTCTTGTTCTGTCTCTGTTAAAATGCCGTCTATTTATTTCCTGTGCCATTTGTAATATGGCTATGATCCCTTCAATTGTTTAATGGTAGTATATGTTTATGATTTCAATTTTGACGAGACAAAATTAAATCACAGATGGTCCTTTTTAGAGTATGTTGTTGGAGACAATCTGGATATAGTGTCATGTGACTGCTTTCTTCTCACTGTTGTACAGGTCTTTTTCTGCACTTATTCTATCGACGTTTCTTCCCTATATTGCACCATTTTTTGAGAATCAGCGCTTGCCTTTTTTTCCCCTGGTTTGTGCAACTCTATTGCTCCGCATTATGCTGATTTTGGAGTTCGTGCATCTCAGGTATTCTCAGCTTTTGGTTTTGTCCACAAAATTGCTACATTTGAAAAGGCTGCTGGTTTTCAGGTAAATGTTCAAGAAAGTATTTTAGAGTCTTATACTAATTGAATAGCCGAGCTTACACGCTGTGATATTAATCAATCTTGACAGGCTTTAATTCAGTATAGTGATGTTCAGACTGCATCTACAGCAAGGGATTCATTAGATGGTAGAAGTATACCTAGGTATTTTATTGAAAATTAATGTCAGGAATAGCATATTGAATTTCATTTCTCTTCTGACCGTTGTCTTATACTTCCAAGATGATTTTGTTAAGTGAATTTTCAGATTTTTTAATTTGCTGTTTTATTGTCTAATTTCAGATACCTTCTTCCAAGTCACGTGAGCGAGTGTTATTTACGCATTTCGTACTCTGCTCATACAGATTTGAATATTAAGTTTCAATCTCATCGAAGCAGGTAACAGTTAACTTCCATCACCAATTCTCTGTACGCTTTATTCATCCGTGATCTGCTCATTCTATATGTTTGGCTCATACCTTGTTTAGCATGCTTCTGACAAATAGTTTTATCTAATCCTTGCAGAGATTATACAAATCCTCATCTTCCTGTAAATCCCACTGCTATAGATGGTTTGCTTCAGGTTCGTTTGTGAATTGAATATCATTTTGCTAGCTCATGATTCCTTAGCAAATATTAACAATGTCCTTTCTCCAGCCTGTTGTAGGCCCTGATGGGAAGAAAAAAGAATTTGAGAGTAACGTGCTGCTTGCTTCTATTGAGAATATGCAGTATGCTGTCACAGTGGATGTTCTTAACACAGTAATGCATTATGTTATGTATGATTCACATTTTAAGAGACCTGGTTTCATCTAATGTTGACTACTTTGGATCAGGTATTCTCGGCTTTTGGGACAGTTCAAAAGATCGCGATATTTGAGAAGAATGGGGGGACACAGGCCCTAATCCAATATCCTGGTAAGTGACTTGTAAAATACCTGCCCTCAAGTTCCAGTTGATGGAGAAACGAGTACTGCTTCTCGGGCTTTATTTGATTCTCCATGCCTATTTCAGAAGTTAAGAAGCTTTGATTTACTGTTTCTTGTGCTCTATTTGTTTTATGGTTCTTAGCTTCTCGAACTTTATTCTTTTTATCTCTCAGTTTTTCAGCATGTGGAACCTATCTTCTAGATCGAGTTGCTATACTTGTTTGACCTTCGGGATCATTTCAACTTCCCCTGCATACACTCTAGAAATTTAGCAACCTGTGGATACATCCTAACTATTGCTTCTGAGTTGCCTGTTGTTCAGACATATGAACAGCAACTCTCTGCACCACTTGTTTCTCTTGCATATTTCATTGTTATGCTCGTATATAAACCTTTTTTCTCTCGTCTTTGCAAATTAAACCGTTGTTACCGCATCTTAGCAGGATCATACTTGCTAAAATTGGAGTTGTTTTTAAATGCTTAGTACATTTTTCATGCACCAAGTGATCCATGAATTGCTATTTCCACCGCAGACATCTCAACTGCAGCTGTTGCAAAGGGATGCGTTAGAAGGTCATTGCATATATGACGGTGGCTACTGTAAGCTTCATCTATCATACTCTCGTCATACTGATCTCAATGTGAAGGTATAATATTTGCTCTATAGTTGAAGAAATTGTAGGGGGGACATGTTTTTTACCAGTTAATGTTGCTGACCAAAAGAAAGCAACTTGCTCTTGCTATACGCCTCTTCTCTGTTAAGACTCATTCATACGCGTATATATTGTAGGCTTACAGCGACAAGAGTAGAGACTACACGATCCCACTATCAGTCGCGATGCAGCAAAGTGGTGGAGCCCCTTCCGGGTGGCAGAACCCTCCAGCCTCTTCGGTTGGCTATGCGGGGTCCTCGTGGGTCCCTAGCGCGTACCCCGGCCAGCCATACGCCGTGCACCAGCCAAACGTGCCAGGTCAACCCCCGTACTATGGTTCGTGAGTTGTACCTCTTAGTCTTTCGGTTAACTCTGTTTATGCAGAAAAGAATGAGAATTGGAAGTTGCTTGGAGAGTGTTGTTGCAGGTTTTGTTGTAAGCTTGATCAGACAAAATTACAACAGGATAGATTGTTAGACCGAGTGTGACTCACTAATATTGCTGTGTTGAAACATGAGATAGAGACATAAGTTAAAGCAGCTCTGTGCATTTGTTGTTCTCTCTCACCTTTGGATCTCCCTACTCGGTGAGTTGTGCTGAAACTCGTCCGAGTTGTGTGGATTTGTTATATATTTTTTTAGAATTGGTTATTTCCCTCTCTGGAAATTGTAAATTTGCATCCTTGAAATAGTAGGTTTCAGCACCAATTCTTATTTCTCAATTTGTTATTGCCTATGATATTTTATGAGGTTTGTATAGTTCTAGCCTTCATAAAATTTATTCAAATTATTTTGATTGGACAAATAATAGTCAAGGTTGATTAAAAGGAATCTCAACTATCATCAATTTATTTTGCTTGTATTATTGAATTTAATTCATGTAAAGACCCTATACCAATTTAGGACCACGGCCTAAACACGACCTATACCTAGCTCCTACCCCTACTACATTTAATTGGATATTATTATGATATGATAGGAACTTTATTATAAGGGGAAAATAAAACATTTCCACCACGGGATTTTAATCTTTCTTTCCGTCCCATTTAGAAACGACGTATTTCCTTATTAGGACGTCTTATTAGAATTGCACTTTTTCTAAAATGGTAAAACAATCTTATACCATGCAGCAACACTTTCTTGATTTCAGCGTCTAAAAGAAACATGTCGTTTCTAGTGGGACGGAGGGAGTACAAAATAAAAAAAATTATTTTGTTGTGAATTTGAGTACTCATCCCGTCCCATTAGAAGCATTATGTATTCTTTATCGGGATGTCTCATTGGAAGCGTTTTATTTTTAAAGAACAAAAAATACGTGGACATGAACTAACAAACCAAAATTCAAATAATATACACTATACAATACTATTTTTTAATCTATGTACCCAAAAAACAAGATGCTTTCGATGGGCAAAGGGAGTATATGTAGTTAATATATAAGGTTTATCCTAATATGAGATGCAATAATTCATAATTAAAGAATTATGGTGTTTGTAGGTTTTACTATGACCAATCTCAATTCGTCATGTTAACATCTGTATCAAATTTAGTCTGTTACATTAACTAAGTCCAATTTTAACCTATCAAATTGCAAAAGTAATCAATTTTACTTGTTTTATAAAATAAATAATATTTATACCTAAAAACATTATGTTATACATCTAAACCCATTTATATTAAAATTAATATATAATTCGAGAAGATTTTCATAATTATTAAAATAATAAGTAATACTGATGAAAATTAAGGTTTTAATAATTTATTTTCAAGACAACTGTTTTGATTGATAAGTTATTTTTGTTATATATTTATTTAATTCTCAGTGTAGTCATACATTCGAAAATGATCAAAATTGGATAACTTTGTCCGATTTTTATAAAATGGGCCAAATTGAATTAATTATCAATTTGACGGACTAAATTGATCATAACCAATATGACTAAATATATACATGTCATTATTATTTTTTATTTTTTATTTTTTTACGTGTGTGTATATATAATAAATTACAAACAAATCAAAGACGTTAATTCGTTGGTCAAGATTTCTGTTTATATTCTGAATATTAAAACGATATGATTGCTCTACGCCCTATATACTAACTACATTTACTCTAACATCTTCAATAATTTCGTTAATAATTTCCATGCAACATTCTTCCCAAAACCTAGGGAGAAATATTATTTTACTGCGAAAAATACAATTTTTCAATAACTATTAATATACACAATAAATGCAGTAGAACTGCAACTATTGGCGTGGCTTGGTGCAACACTAATCAATATACGGTTAAACCCCGATAAAGTAATAATTTCACTAAAATAATAATTTCTTCCGTCCCGATATGAGTCAATGTACTTAAAATAATGTTCGATAAAATAATAACCTCGTTAAATGAATATTTTTCCTCGGGTCCCAAGATTATTAATTTATCAAGGTTTAACTTTATCCAAAAATCGTATTTCATCTTCTATTCCAACAACGAAAATATTAATCCGTAAATTCCAAAGTTCCTACTAATTAAATTGTAATTTTTGAATTTTTGAATACACGTAACAACAATCGAATGAGTATAATATACGAAAAAACCCGGCACATTTAGTGTAGTTGGTACTCCCACTTTTGTGTAAATAGTGGTCGATCTAAAGGTAGTTTAGTGTTCGATTCCCATTATGCATATTTAAAATTAATAATATAATATACGAAAAAAATATTATTTTAAAATAGAAAATCTCGTCTCGAGCATTAATGAAGGTTGATAGAAAGTCCAAAGAAGGTAGCATATCACCACCCCCGGGCCCTCCCCCTCCCCCTCTACCATGATGAAGATGGATAAGTAAATATTATGAATGTCTCTCACGACAAACTCCCATACTCCTCTGCTCCAATCGGCCGTCTTCCATGCACCGCCAACATCAAGAAAACGGTGGCGCTACCCTCCACAACCACTCCTCCTCCCTCATAGATAGGCTACTACATCCCATGTTCTCTTTAGGGTTTTCCACCATCGCGGCTATAAATGAACCGGGCGATATTCTAGGGTTTGGTAGTAGTAATCATGTCTTCAATCAAGAAGAAGAAGGCGAAGAAACCGAAAACTCCGAAACCGGAGCTTTCAAAAGCTTCAAGAACATTAGTGGGGAAAACCCTAATTCAAGATTCAAGAAGAGGGCAAATGGGGTGACAAGAATTTTGCTCAAGGGGGCATTGGAAGCCCTCGGAGGATGCAAAACTCCGAGAGCTTGTCGCCGCCTATGGCCCACAAAATTGGAACCTCCTAGCAGAAAAACTACAAGGAAGATCAGGTATATATGTCTTAATTTCTTTGTCATTTTATGCATGGTAGTTACCGGACGAAAAGTAACGGGTTCAAAATGCCACAAAATTCGCACACAATTTGTAAATCAGTGTTGAAAGTTCAAATCACGGATTTGTCGCGATTCATAAGTTTTTTTAGTGTTCCGATGTCCTTTGAGGGGCGAAAAATAAACACTTTACTTTACGAAAGAACTTCGTTTATTATTTTTGTAGTAGTTTAATTCTATTTCCTTTTATTTCGATTAGGGTTTGGTATTTTAGACTCATATACATACTTTATTTATAAAGCCTTTGGGAAAACAAATTTTGAAGTATTCAATAAATTCTCGATTTCAGCATTGCAGGATTTTACAAGTTCGTTCTTGAATTATTCTAATTGTGTTCAATCATTCTCACACGCGATTCGACACCACATTTTCTTGGATATATGTTTCATGCTTGTTAATTATAAAATTATTTAATCTCTTTCTAAGAGAAATGTTTAACTAATCTAATTAGGGTTTGCAGGAAAGAGCTGCAGATTGAGATGGCATAACCAGCTGGACCCCACCATCAACAAGAGGGCCTTCACGGAAGAAGAGGAGGATCGTTTGATGGAGGCTCACCGGATCTACGGCAACAAATGGGCGTTCATTTCCCGCCTTTTTCCCGGTCGGACCGACAACTCAGTGAAGAACCATTGGCATGTGGTGATGGCGAGGAGAAGCAGGGAGAGATCGAAGTCTTACATGAAGATGAAATGGCCCAGCTCCAAGCCGCCATTAATGCAAGAAAATTTCTTCGAACACTTCTTCGACTCGAATTATGAACACTTGAATCATGGTAATTTTGTTTCTTGTGTGAAAAATTAATGTCTTAACTAGTTTGGATCAGAAACCCTACATTATTTTCTAGCCCTAAAATGGGATTTTTTTTAAAATTTATTTTTAATCGAAAAAAGTTAAATATTTAATAAACTCTAAAATGGGAGTTGTATTAGTTAGTTTAGAATGAAAAAATTAATTAATCTTGTGTAGTTATTTAATTACCGCAGGAGTTTCATGCTCCATTGTATCAACGTCGGAGAAGCATTGCGGTGGTGATACGATTTCGTCCCCGGCGACGTCAGCCGTGGATCAATACGGAGACGCCGTGTATTATATGGAGAGGACGGAGGCGCCGCCCTTTATAGATTTTCTTGGTGTTGGATCTTGATGAATGTAAGGAAGAAGAGATTTCACCATGGTGTATGTCTAAATTAATGAAATCAACTGCAAATTAATCTTTTTTGTGTAATTAATTCTCTTACATGGTTGGTACTTGATTTTAAGTTAATGGATAGGTTCATAACTTAACTCGGAAGCGGAAATATTTCAACGTGACACACCGAGATCAAATAGAAATGAAGAAAATCTATTATATATTCGCGATTCAAATGTTTTATGTGTTTGTGTAATTTCTTAGGACAAATGAAGAGATATAATGAGAATTGATGTGTATTTAAATTGAGCGTTTTACAGTAAAATCCTATATAGTGAGTTATATTTTTGGGATCGGAGAAAAATATTATCATAGAGAGATTATTATTAATTAGATGTTATGATATATTAAAATCATAAGATTACATTATTTAGCACTTAAAATTATTCATGTTTTAAAAGACGAGTTTGAAAGATATTCAGTAGAACACATATCTATTGTTAGTTATGTACTACTCTCTATGTCCCATAGAAAGTGTCTCCTTTCTATGGGGCACGGAGATTAAGAAACTTGTATTGTATGGTGTATATTGTTCGACTTTTGGGCGGTTAATTTTGGACCACATAGAAACATGCCACTTTTTATGAAACGGCTAAAAAAAAAAACAAGACCATTTCTAAGGGACAGATGCAGTATTTAACTAATGCAATATGGATCCGGTGGGAAGACAGAGTTAGGTAGGAAGATAAGAAGTATGCATATTTCTTATATGGTTTATGCATACATCTTGTACTTTTTATATTTTTGACCTTATGCATAAATCATAGTATAGAAATATGCATAAGGAATATTAGAGAATATTTAATTTAAACCATCCAATAATAAGATGAAGGTGCATATTTCTTCTTATTTCTTATTTTAAGTAGTCTTCCTATATGATCCATCCGAATATGGAATGAATCATGTGAGAACCCACATTTAACGTGAGAAACTGAGAATTGAGAACCATGCATAATCATTATATGTTTTATTCATAATCCTTAGTTTTTGATGTGATCTTGGGTTTATGTTAAATAGTTATATAGTTCTACATATTTTATAAATATATATGTTTGAAATTTAGTCCAATTTATTACTAAATAAAGGTTAATTTGTTAGAAATGTCCTTAGAAAAAACACATAATTTTACAATGTATGATTTATTATTATTTATAACTGGTTCCGAATTTAGACCAATTATTATTATTATTATTATAAGAAAATTAATGATATACCGAGAATTACTATATGGAGCTATTTGTTTGTGTGATTTCCACGTTACTGCATGAGATTGGTGAATATTCAATCAATTTAAGAAGACCAAAATAAATATCTTGACCTCAATAATTAGGAAAAGAGATTTACTTGATTGTTCATTTATGTTTTGACTCAATTATTTTGTCCCCCATTGATTCAGAACAGTTGCCCTAAATTCAGTTGGAAAATTCCGTATGTAACAATTACGAATTAAGTTGAACACAAAATAAACTCATAAAATATGTATCTCGTGAATAATCCCGTAATTCGAATTTCACCAACACTTACTCGATATAGAACTTTTAATTGTTCAAAAAAAAAAAAAAAGAATATGATGAACATAATAATCTAATCAAACCTATTTTCCATAAACTTCACAAACTCATCAAAATCAATTCTCCCATCTCCATCTTCATCAAACCTCCCAACCATCCTCCTACAACTCTCCACTTCCACTCCTTCATCAAATCCCAAACAACACAAAACCCTCTGCAACTCCCTCTCATCAATAAACCCATCTCTATTCTCATCAAACACATCAAACGCTTCTCTCACTTCATCCAAACTCGCCTCTCTCTCCTCAAACACCTCCAAAACCTTCACCCTCGCCGGAATCTTTTCTTCGCAACAAAACCCTAATCTTCTCAACACCACCACCACTTCTCCTCCGCATAAACTCCGTTCCTCAACCTCCTCCTCCTCCTCCTCCCCCTTCGTCCGATCGTCGCGTTTCTCTTCGAAAATCGGAGATTGAAACGCCGTGAAGAGGCTGAGAATTCTCTTTCGGTGGAGGAGGATTTGCACTAGCAAGAACTTGACCACTCCCACGATCAGAACTGCGAGCTTTACGGTGTTCATGCTTATCGAAACTTCGTGAGCTTCGAAGGCGTTTAGATTGCTTGAAGTCATGCTTAGGGTTTGAGATTTTTCTTTTGTGTTTAGGACAAGACAAAAGTATTGGGTTGAGATGGTTTGAAGAGTTTAAGGTGGGAATGAACATATATATATATATATATATATATATATATATATATATACATACATTTGTACGTAATTTTTGGTGGAAATTCAAAGGGGAGGAAGGTGGTAGGGTGGTGCAGGTATACGTAGTGATTGGGCGAAGGTGGAGACTGAGAAATTGAAAAAAGAAAAAATGGTGGCGATGGAAAAAGATGGGAAATTTCTTTGGAGTGGGAAATCTTGGAAATAGGGTAGTTGGTCTGATTTTCTTGTCTGGATTTGGATTGATGATGATATTTTATTTTGGAGTGGAATAATTGTGGAATTATATAATAGAAGTTGACTTTTAACTAGCAATTTTGTTGACTATGAATTGAAATTTAACTTTGGAAACTCATCCTATAAAATTTCCAATGTGTTTTCCAAGAAAAGTTGAGGAAAATTAATCAACTGCTGGAGTAAGTAACAAAAAAGACAAAAGTAATTTCGGCGGGTTTGTTTCACATTAATTAAACTACAGTTAAACCTCGATAAAGTAATAATCTTGGGATCGAGAAAAAATTTTCATTTAACGAGGTTATTACTTTATCGAACATTATTTTAGTGCATTGACCCATATCGGGACCGAAAAAATTATTATCTTAGCGAGATTATTACTTTAGATTTAACTGTTCTAAAAGCTCTATATGTTGAATTCAGATCCGATTTGGAGGGTTTATTTTAACTTATTCTAAAATAAACGTATTTGGAGTCTTATGAAAATAGATTATTCTAAAAAATAAGTTATTTTTTGCTTATTTTCATAAATTGGGTACGAATAGCTTATAAAAATAAACCAAAAATCAACTTGGGAAAATATATCATATCAAATCCCCGACAACAACTTTTTAAACTATATTTTATTTTTTTCTTTAATTAAATACTTACATATAAGTATATCAAAAGCGCAACAGACTTAATCAATTTAAGTATTTATAACATAAACACTTATTTAAGTGGTTTTCAAACGGGTCTTAATATTCTTGAGAGAGTTATTGTAAGGCTTGCTTACAATGAAGAATACAAGAAAATGAGTGGTGAACTTTGAATCTTCATACATAAGGATTTAGGAGCATACTAGTACTACTAGAGCCTTAACATCAGAATTTTAATTGATGCAGAAAATTTAAAAAAAATAGAAAAAAATTATAAAAAAACCATTGGTGTTCAAAATTACTTGAGGCCCAATAACATTTGGGCCCAATGGTGTGGCCCAATTATCTAGTGGGCCGATACAACTTTGGGCCGAGAAAGTTTATACGCATTAGTAGTGACAAATTCTTAGATATCTGAGTAAAGTTTCAAACTTGATATCTTTCTGGGTCCAATTCCCCCAACCCAAATGTTCTATTTCCTTATGTAATAGTTAAAGCCTAGATTGCATAGAAGAGGATACGGGACACGATATGATACGGACACGCGACCTGTGGTGCGTCATTTTCTGAAAAGCTTTGAACACGACACGAGTGCTAATATATACACATGAAAATATAAAATCACATGTAAATTAAACTAATTTTGTATATCTGTATTATAATTAGATATCGCGTTTACTGAATGTATTTGACACAACAATTTGAGTGTTGTGTCATGTCGAATGTCCAGACATGATACGTTAAGGTTTTTCAAAGTGTCCGTTCAACATGCGTTTAAGCTGATTCTACCTATTTTCTTTAGAATATGAGGGATTTCATACATAGAGAGAAGCCCTCAAATGGGGTGACATGGCAAACGAACATCAAACATACCCCTCCCTCTCTCTCTCCTCTCCTCTCCTCTCCTCTCCTCTCTCTCATATATATTAGTTAATAGCAGTAGAATAGTAGTGTTTAAATATTTTAAGGGCATTTTGGGCCTCCTTCCTTGGTCTTCCAGTTATTATAGCAAGGGCAGACAACTTTATTCCCATAATACCCCGGCGGCACGCACAGGCACTTCCTGCAGCACTTTTGGCAGAAGAACATGCACGGCTTGTGGTACTGCGTCCGGCTGCACCTCCTCGTGCACTGCGATGGGCATTCTGGTCATTTCACCAACACGTCAGTTGACCACTGGTCAAAGGCCTCATAGATTCCAACACGTTAGAATTTACTCAAACTAGCACTACAATCTTGTAGGCTATTACACATAAACCATATTTAACGGGTGCGAGTTTTCTTCGTCGTGAAAATAGGAAGCAAAGATCAAACATCTTAAGACTTACCAGAACTCTTTAGGCTCCCTTGGCCGTTTCGGCTCTGCAAATTCACAAAATTTTGGAAAAAAAACATTTAAAAAAATAAAATATATATATAAAATCCTAAGAGAATTAATTTTACAAAAAAAAAATTAAAAAAAAATTAAAAAATCCAAGAATAAAACCAACCTTGTCCAACTGATTTTGAGATGCCATGGCCTGTCATACAAGAAAAAAACATGAGAAATTTTCACACAATTAATTTTTCACATACAGTTAAACTTCGATAAGTAATAACCTTGGGACGAGAAAAATATTCATTTAACGAGGTTATTACTTTATCGAACATTATTTTAGTGCATTGACCCATATCGGGATCAAAAGAAATTATTATCTTAGCCAGATTATTATTTTATCGAGGTTTAACTGTACTATTAAAGATAAGAAAACACACACTACTCACATTAGTTTGCAGCATGGAAATGGCAATAAGAGCAAGGATCATAAAGGCAAATAACTTAGCCATTTTTCTTGAAGCAAAAGAGGGGAAGGCCCTTCACAAAGCAAGCAGCAAAGTGTTGGAAAAAAGAGGTACTTTTGGTGTGGGGAAGGAGATAGTAATTGTGGGGGCTATAAATAGAGGGGAATTAAGATGGTTGGGTGGGGGATAGAAATTTTATTTATTTATTTTGTTATCTTTATTATGATCGAAATAAATCCGATTGCTTATCCGAGGTCTTAGCATACACGAAAATGATAAACTAAAGATAATTTAAGGGTTGTGCTAAGATAAACCAATAAGTACTCACTCCGTCCCACTAAACGACATGTTTCTTTTGGTAGCGAGAATCAAGAAAGGGTGTTATGTGGTATAGATTGTTTGACTTTTTAGTGGTTAATTTTTATCATTTTAGGAACGTGTCGTTTTTAGTGGGATGACCCCATAAGGGAAACACGTCGCTTCTAGTGGGGACGGAGGGAAGTACTATATATAGCTCATTTGCAATTTTAATATGAACTTCAACCATTGGAGAATTAATATACGAACTTTGTAAATTCAAGGCATACTAGGATCCCTAGTTTTTTCCAGACTGTTGGAAAATATTAAGACGACATTGCTTTGCTTGACACATCAAATAAATTGACACTTTATATGGCATGCTCCTATCTCGATTCTCTTTCTAACATACTTCTCCAGAAACAATTATGATTCCAAGACCAAATTAAGACTCCAAATAATCTCAAATTGAAGCGTAGTTCATTAATTTCATCCCAAAATCGCAACACATTCGGATTTGTCCACTAAACGTTCAACTCGGCAAAACAATGTTGTTTTAACATTTACGGCAATTGGGGATCCGGATATGCATTTAATTACAAAAATAAAAAGTTGTGTATCAATTCCTCAAGATTTAAAATATCGTGTTAAAACTACAAATGAACTATAAATCATGATTATTTCACTAATAACCTAGTCCTCCGTCCTGCCTTTATTACCGTCCTACTTTCCTAATTGGATTGATCCGCTAATATTGTTATCTTTCCTAAAATAGCAAAAATTACTATTAAACAAAAAATGAAGTGGGCCCCTCCTAGTTAATATTCATCCTTACATTATTATACTCTCTCTCCAAAAATCTATCTCACAGCACAATTTTTGTTTCACCCCTGTATGTAAATTTAGTGATTTTTAATTTTTTTTTTGGAAACTCAAGATTATTTTTTAAAATATAATATGAAAAAAAACAGAAAAAAAAAATCGATTCTCAACTATACTCTCTTAAAAATTTTGTTTAAATTCTCATTTTTTTCCTTCAACCACTCATCGAAAACATGTGCTAATTTCTTAATATAATTAAAAACTTATAAAATACACACTTAAACAAAATTTATTAATCTCAAATCTTCAAAATTAACTCAACAATAATAAAATTGGGCTGGAAGGTATAATTTAATTGTATATGCTTAGTGATATGATGGAAGTAGATGGGAGGGATTGTATTGTATTGTATGCATCACGTACAATGTACTTATCAGTGCCCTCACATGGCACCACAGTCTCAATTATTATTTGTGGTTCGCTCTTTGGATCTGTACTAGACTACAAGAACAGAAGTTTAGCAGGTTGGTTGGTGAAGAATGGTGATTGGCTATTAATAGCAATAATTGTTATGCAAAAATCTTTGATTGGATTCAATTATCACTATACTAATCTATGAAACTCTATGGGCCAATAAAACAAAATTTACATACATTTATCTACAAATAATGAATTTCTCAATTCATAAAACTGTAAACAACAGAGTTCCACGTGATCTTCCGCCCCACATTTTCGCTTGCCTCATTCGTGTCCTACTATCGTTTGATCAGTAAACACTTAGTGTTTATGATTTGAGTCATAGGGTTGCCGTAAACATATAAGTCTTTGCAAGTTGAAATACTAATAAAACATCGATGGAATACGAGATTGTGGAACAAAGAATTCAACAAAGAACATAGTATAGTATTGTGAGAGAGTAAAGAAAAGATGAGATAGAAAGATAAAAGAGCATGTGTGTGTTAGTTAGGGAAGTTGGTGAAAGAGCCAATGGGATAATTCAAGTCATAATGTGGATCATATTTTCCGAACCCCAAAGTAATAGCAGGTAATAAATTCCAAGTTCCAATCAATCTTTATAGTAGAAATACTAAAAAAATTAAATAAAATATGCTCAATTGAAAAAAAAGTAGGATGTCTGTGCTTTAGAGAGAGCAAATAAATACAAGAACCAAGTAATAAAATAATAACTTAGACGCGAAAAAAATATCATAAGGATATTAGAAAATTAGCCAACGCCATATAACGTAAATATATTAACTAATTCAAATATTACTATCGAGCTTAACTGCTTTGGATAAGAGACAAGAGAGCATGGGTAGCTTGGTGTTACATGGGTTCTGGCACAATTGAAACGGCCCAACAACTACTAAGGCCCATTTAAAATAGTTCCAATCATATCGGGCTTCCAATTTAATAACTATTGGGCCTCAAATTGGACTATTTTGCATAGTTTTTTTTTCTTCAATTGGGTTTTGGGTTTGGTTATGGTAAATATAGAAGCCCATTGGGCCCTACTTGAGCCAATGTACTCATTTCTTGTCCTTAGGTATTAATGTCGATTTTGGGATTGAACACATATATTAAGCAGTAGGTGTAAAATCATAAAATTATGGAGGGATCCACTTGCTAAATTGATTAGCGCTATTCATTAATTTGGTACTTGGAGACATAATAGTGGGACAACACATGGTGACTTGCAAACTAAACATTAATAATGTAACGTAGAAGGGTATAATTTTAGAATTTGTTTTAAATTATTTAAGAAAAACCATTTTTTTCCCATCATGGATTAAGGGGTGTTTGCTAATAATTATTATGATCACTTCTTATTTACTTTTGTTTAAAAAGTTAAAAATAATTGCTTTTAAGCAAAAACTACGAAATACTTCTTGAGATCAATAATAGAAAGCGGATATAGTTAATAGTTTCCAAAAATTACGATCTGTCGTTAAACACCAAAAATATCTCAATAAAACATACTTAAAAAATACTAGTGAAAAGCAATTTAATTGCATTATTTTTAAAAAGTTACCACATATAAAACAAATTTT